>BGKB01000025.1:325537-583515 GCA_003116975.1 Aurantiochytrium sp. KH105 | reverse complement strand
CACTGGTCGTCTGTTTCAGGGGGGCTTTTTATCGAGGCAGATGCCGGCGCGGACCGGCCTCCGCGCGCCGGGAGCCGGCTCCCCGCGACTCCACTTCGCTTGCGGCGACTCCACTTCGCTGCGCCGGAGCGGCGCGGGGGCGCGGGCCTGCCTGCCTGCCTGCCTGCCTGCCTGCCTGCCCGATCGGCGGTGCGATGCGAAGGGCTGCGTGGAGTTGAGATGAGATGAGATGAGACGAGATGGGATGAGATGAGATGAGACGGAGGAGATGTGTCGGCCGGCGCCTCGCTCGGCGTGCACGTGCGCTCGGCCGATGCTTCCGTAGCCGCCGCTGCTCAGCTGCCGCCCCGCCTGCTGGCTGCAGCTGCCTCTGCTGCGGTTTCTGGTGGCGGTTTTGCGCTCGACTCGTGTCCGTGCTCGGGCCGCTGGACCTCGGCCAGGCAAGCTTCAGGCACCAGCTCCGTCACGGTCCGAGCAACTGCAACTTGAAGCAAGCGCGATCAAGCAAGCAAGCTCAAGAAGCCAAGTCGGCGTTTCCACTCTGCATTGCTGTTGCTTTCCTGCCGCCGCGGCTTCATCGCCGCTCGTCGAGCCGGCCTCACGCGGCCAACGCCGCGCCCTCCCCGGCCCGAACCGTACGCACGCATTCAGCCCGCGGGCGCAGCGCAGGGCAGCGCAGCGTGCCGATGCGATGCGATGCGATGCGAAGTGGGCGATGCGAGGTGGGCGATGCGAGGCGCTGTGGGTGACTGACGGCGAGTAGCCTCACTTCGTCGCGCTCCAAAGCCGTGATGGCGGTGCGGCCTGCACGAGACGTGGAGCGGAAGACTCGTCATGGTCGAAGCGACCGTCATAGACTTTCTGGGGCAAGTCGCGAGGGGGAGGGACGGCGGGCGACCTCTCTACGGCGGTCTCGGAGCGAGCTCGCGAGGGATCGCGAAGCTGCCGAGAATGGACGGATTTTGTCCATGATGGCCGATGCATGGCATGACATGACATGGCATGACGAGTCTTTTGATCGATGGGGAGAAAAGACAGGTACATTGCACTCCATTACACTCATTGGTGAGGGGAAGAACAAGTATAAGCAAGTAGTCGATGCATGCGGCATCTGTCGAGCCTTCGAAGCATCAGCCAGGCGGCAATGATGCGCCCCTCGATTCAGGCCACAGAGGCGCATCGGGGCTCCAGCCGACTGCAACCAACCAATCACACAGCCTGCTGCTACCTGGCGCGGCGTGATGGGTCGCGCAAGTCTGCGTCGAAGGCCATCCCCCGATCGATCTGTCAATCGATCGAATCCTGCCCGGGAAGCCAAACAAATCCAACCCCCAAAACAGGCCAACAACATCACAACAAGCCATGGCCGGCTGCGGCGCGTTCGTGCCTGCCCCCTCTGCCACCTCTGCCCCCACCGGGAGCACCCGGCCTTCCAGGCGGAGTCGTGCCGCATCGCGTGCAGCCGAATCCCGCGATTTCGGCGCGAGACTCCGCGCGACGCTCGGCGACCCCTGCGATGGGGCTCCACATTGCTTGACTCGGGTTCAGGTATTATTTTCGGAGGTAAATTTTTTATCAATATTTTTTACTTTCAAGATAATGTCTATCGCACAAGACTTTGCAAAATGTGCGACGGGAAAAGCGCGACGGCATCACGGTGCCCAGGGTCACTTCGGCGACGCCATCCTCTTTCGCTAGAGCGCAAGCGCCAGCGCAGACTCCGCGCGTTTCGTGCATGCATCGTCGCACCATGGCATGACTGCCACGCCACATTCGAGACCTCGGCCTCTCCGCGGCGCGCAGCTTCCGTGCGGGCCGCAGTCTGAATTTCATGAGACGCGGTCGCGGAAGCTCCGGCCAGCGCCTCAAGCGCGGCTGGCTGCCTGGCTGGCTGCAGCTGGCTGCTTGGTCTATCTGCCTGTCTGTGCTGGCGAGTGGCCTTGCCTCTGCTGTCTGCAATTGCACTGCGAGACCGCGGCCAGCTCGTCGGCGCATCGTGGCGATCGCATAAGGACGAAGATAGAAAGCGTGAGATCAGGCTCATGGCAAGTCAAGGCAAGTCAAGGCAAGTCAAGGCAAGTAATAGCACGAAGAGGAACATTTTTTTCGAAAACTTTCGTGAACAATCTTGTTCTTGCTGTCGCTGAGCTCGAGATCCGCACAACATGAAACTCCCACGGGACGTCCCGCAAAGTTCCTCATGCGGTGCGGCATGTCCGCACCGATAGCGAGAATGATATCGACAATGTAAAGGAATGAGGGACAGATGCTTTGATTGGATAAAGCTAAAGAGTTTGCCCTCAAAGGTCCGCCATTTCAGAGTCCTCGCCTAGATCAAGCGCGGCGGCCGCGGCCGCCGAAGCGTGCGACGGCGCAAGGACCTCGTCATCGATACCCTCCCCCTCAAGCTCGGGAAAATTAAAGGTGGCCTCGAGATCGTTGCGAAGATCTGACGCCTGCTTCCTTCCCAGCACGGGAATCGTGTGGAGCTCCTCGGGAAGAATGTCTTTATTGAGCGCAACAGCCGTCGAAAGGTCAACATTTGCCGTGCTAAGACGGGAGCGATTCTGTCGCGGCGCATCATTCACCGCGCAAGAGGGAATCGTGCCGAGCATGCACAACGCAACCGTGGAAAGAAGAGGAAATTGCCGGCTTTTGCCTGCCCACCAGCGAAGTAGTTCCGCGCCCTGCAAGGTCTGCATTTCTTCCGTGACCTCCATTGATACATAACGCGAAATTTCACGTTGGGCTTGGGCGCGAGGCGCTTCCGCAGGAGCTTCAGGAGGTGCCTCAGGCGCGTCCGTCCGGGAGCGCCCGACGGCAGCAAAGAGCACATCGAGGTAATCGGTGCCTGCGCTCTGCCGTGCACGTTTCGCGGGTCGGGCAGGAACACCAGCAACTGAGGTTGGCCCGTTAGCAAAGCCTACGTCGCCAGAAGCATCCCAAGCAACGGCTTCGACGGAGCCACCAAGATCTTGGTCCCCGTGATGTCCACCCTCGAGGTCTTCGTCGGCAGGGACGCTCGAGACGCCACGAGCTTGTTGCGCGTCAAGGGGGGGCGGCGGCGGCGGCGGCATCGATGGCGGCGGGCCGCCTCCTGCTGCAATCTCCGCAACGCGAATGCACATATCCTCGACTGTGTTGATAATGTACTGGCGCAACATGCGCTGGTGATGCGAGGCTGCATCATGCGGCGCGACCAGATCTCCCAGTTCTGTGGAGGAGATGTTTGCAAAGTGTCGCATGACAATGGCGTCAATGAGCTCGAGTGACTTGGTCTTGGGGTGCAAAAAGAAGAGCGTCTCGAAGACAAAGGAAAATTTGAGCTCCTGTGCCTTGACATCGTAGACAGCGTCGCCGTTCTGGCGATTCTCGTGAGCAAAGCGAAGAATACGCGAGCGGTCGTGGTCCTGCAAGGCGCGCGCGGCGTGGAAACGATCAAAGTAACTCGTGTCGAGCTGGCTCAGGAGCTTCACGGACGCCCGCGCTGCACTCTCTGTAAGTTCCGCAACGGGGCGATCCTGAAACATCTCGCCAATCGCTCCTTCGCCGTTGGGAATCGCGCGAGGGACCATCCTCACGTGGTTCCTGTTCTTGAGGGCAATGATTGCGCTCTGAAGGCAAGCTATCGTGTCGAGGCAAACGAGTCCGGTATCTTGCGACATTTCTTGCACCTCGTAAAACGGCTGCAGAATGCTGAGCACCTCGTGCACCGCATCCATCTCATTTACCCGCATGGGACTCTTTTCCTTGATGCGCTTGTAGAACTCTTCAATGGCCGGCCCGAGATCTACGAAGCGACGGAGAACCGGCTCGAGGGCGAGCCAGTTCTGATCAGCGAAGCGAATCAGACGCGCAGGTTCCGTCTTGAACAGCTCTCGCTGAATATTGAAAAACAACGTCTCGTGCGAAAGCTTGCTAACGTAGGCGATGGTATCACCCATCCGGTTGAGAAGCTCTCGTATCTCATTGAGCGCATCGCGCACAGCCATTTGCAGAATGTGAGAGAGACACAGCTCGAAGCGAGCGCTGATCATCTCCTTGACGAAAAGATGCTGCAGCAACTCGGGCCCGCCGCGAGCAACGGCAGTCAGGACCATGTCGCCAGAGACACCAAAATGCTTGAGGACTCCATCGAGAAACTGGTAGAGGACGCGAGCGTGCTTGCTCACTTGGCGGCACGGCTTGTAGGAACGAATGGCCAAATTGTAGCTTTCCACATCGTTGTTCTCGCCAACAAAGGAGACGCGAACCGACACCAAGCGCCGACGCTGCATCGGGTTGCTGGAGAGATCAAGACTGACAGAAAGGAAGGGAAGGCCTTGGGCCTGAACGCGTGCTGCGGCAATGCGGTCACGAATTGAGTTGCGAATGTAGGCATACTGCTCGGTCATGATTTGCACAACATCCATTTGCGTAGCCAGCTCGCGTTCAACGCCAAAGAGGCGGCACAGAACGCGCCACTCCTGCAGCTTAAAGGTGCTATATGACCAGGATCCACGGTTCGCCAAGAGCGCTACGAGATGTTGGAGTGTGCGTTTGGGCGCCGACTTGACGCAGTCCGTCATGATTTCTGTGCGGGCGTCGACAACAGCGCGTTTGGCCTCGGCACTGCGCGTTTTGTTGGGAATCACTCCGTGGGTGATCTTGAGATGCCTTGTGGCTCGGGCTGTGGAAGAGTCTTGGATCCGGATGATGGGCGCATTCCCACGCCGCAGGCACTCACCATCTTCGGCCAAACACAAAAAGTAGTGCGTATCCGATTCGCCTTCCTTGTCTTCATGCACGTAGAACTTGACCCCGTGTGCCTTGAGCACAGAGGTCTTAACGGGAGTGAAGAAAATGTTCTCGATCGCCGGCGGCGGGCTGAGAAGTTTTTTTCCCACGCGCTCGTACTGCTCTTCCCACGTTCTGCGAATGAACTCTGCGTCGGTTGCCTTAATCAGCTCTGCCGTTGTAGGTTGCCTGCGGCCTGAATGCACACTCAGGTCCGCAGCGGCGCCGGCGTCGGCAGCGGCACCAACGGCGCCACCGGTGGTGGTGCCTGCTTCGCCGGGTCCTGCCTCTCCCTCAAACTGCGCGCCGAGTCCTTCCCCGCCGAGGCCCGGCGGCAGCGCCATGCCGACCTCGCGTCCGCGCGTCTTGCGTTTCGAGGCCATTTTTCCTCGTCCGCGCCACGCAGAGGCTCGCCCGGACCAGCGCGGGTCTCGGCCTGGGTCGAGTCGTGCCGTGCCGTGCCGTGCCGTGCCGCGTCGATGCGGGATCCCGCGGCTCGCCTCGCCTCGCTTCAAGTCCCGCGCGTGGCGGCGATTAGTTTCCGCGACTGCTGGCCACGACGAGACTGCCCCTGGGGAACCAAAAACTAGTCTGCCCGACCATGCGATGCTCTTCAGGTCAGGTTAGGTTAGGTTTGCGAAGCGGATTTTTCCCTCGATGCTACTTTGTCCATTGACAGGTAGAGGCCTAGCTAGGCCTGTATAGCGGGATTGCTCTCCTTCAGCCAGGTCACTTTTGGGATGGCACGGGAAATCGTAGACGTCGGTGTCTGACTTGTAGCTTGACGCGTTTCCAGCTCGCGCAACTCCTTTGCTGCCTGCACGTGAAGACAGACCTACAGCGAGCACTTCTCCGCGCCGCAAATGCCGAGCCACAGAAGTCCTCCGCGTCTTGCATGCTCAACCAATCTCTTCACATCTCCTCCTCCCCCGTCTCCGCCACAGCGCCGTCTGTCCCGCTGGAGCCGCGCCGGAGCCGCGCCGACTCGGTTCCTAGTCGCAGTCGCCTGGAATTGACACTGTGAAGATTATCCATCGCATCCATGTGCGAGTCACAGTCACAGTCAAAACTGTGCCACTTCCACCGCCGGTGCAAGATACGCCGAGCGTCGTCACGACGGGCTGCGGTCGGACCTGGCTGGCTGGCCGGGTGATCGTCGCGGTCGCGCGGAGAGCTGTGCGTCTGGCGCTGCAGACCCGAATTTGTAGGCGCAGAAACCATCGCATCCGCGAGCTCGAGGAGCGCGAGAGACAAGCAACAAGAAGAAGAAGAAGAAGAAGAAGAAAGTAGTAGCATCATGGGGGCGACGGCGGACGATAGGTTCATGGGCAGTGCGGTGGCGCTTCTGGCGCTGCTCGACATTGGGCTCAAGTGGAAAATGTCGAACCTGCGCACCTCCGGTGCGCAGGGCGAGGGCGACAAAACGAGCTTCTTCGAGAAAATGCATCAGGTCCAGCTTCTCACCGTGGAAAAGGTGCCGCAGACCATGGTCCTCATTGGCCTCAACTGGGCGCAGTGCCGCCTGCAAGGCCGCGAGCTCTCCAAGGGGGTAAAGGCCGTCATTGTGTCGAGCGTCGTTGCCGCATACGTCTTTGTGTGCCGCGCCTATGACTTCAAGGTCCAAGCCAATGGGTACAACATGAACGGTAAGCCAGGCGACGGCGTGCTCTCCATGTACGGCGTTGTTGGTGCACTGGGACATTACATTAGCCAGATCCTGCTCGGCTGCTCGCTCGCACTGCAGGTGTAATATATTGCACGCAGCAGCCGAACGATGAAAAGTCTTGTCGCTGAGAAGCTTGGTCGTCGTTGTCCCAGTTCTCTGCATCGCTCAACGTTGACAGCTTCGCGCTTGAATGCACGTTGCCATTCATCTCTGTCCAAGCTTCACAGCTCAACAGTTCAAAGGCCAAGACCACCATCATAAGCGCCTCCAGTTCAAACATTGGCAAATCGATGTCTTGTCGCGTCTGCTGCGGTGGTGGTTGTTACTAGGTCCTAAAATATTCGATTTACCACTAAGCTTACACATCAAAATGACGCCGCAAACGTCACAATCTATTCGTCCTTCTTTGCAATTTGCTTGTCTTGCGTGCGCGCATACTTTTGCACAATCTCGCTACCGAGACCCGCAAAGACGAGGGCAACTGCGAACCACTGGCCATTGTTGAACTGGTTCTCCGGATACAAGATCGTCGAAAGCAAGACTGTAAAGAACTTGCGGGTTGTTGTAATCGTCGTCGTGGCAAGCGGGCCGAGGGTCACCACGCTGTAAAAGATGAACACTTGGCCCACCGCACTGCAAATCGAAAAGGCAATGAGGTCGTAGGTCACCGCAGGATGAGCCTGCACGTAGTCGACGGCAGCGAAAAACTCACCCGTATAGAGCACCACAGGTACCACGTAAAGGAGCGAGAAAAAGTTCATGCCGGCCATGAGGAAGTTTGAAGAGGGCTTGAACTCGCTGCTAAACAAACGTTGCGAGGACCCAGTCACTCCGTCAAGGCAGAGCGAGCCCGCCAAAAGGGTGAGGCCCATCGCCGAGTTGCCTTCCATGCCGAAACCCTGCTTACTCTTTGCTAAGCGGAAGAGGACTACACCGCCGGTGATCATGAGCACAATAAGGTACTCTGTCACGCTATAAGACTTGCCACCAAGGACGACATTTGCCAGCATCACAGGTACCATCTTGCAGCTTTTGGCGAGAGCCTGGAACGGGTAGCTCACGTGCTGCAACGCCATGTTACTGCAGCTCATGGCCGCAAGATAGGTTGCCGAGAAGAAGGCCAGCCACGCCGTGCCAGAGAAGCGCAGCCCCAGCGGAGCTGTCTCCGCCGATGCGCTCACTGGCTTCTTTTGCGTGAGACGGCCACCATCGAGAACCAAGGACATGATGCCTCCGAGCGCAAAATTGAAGAGGCATTGTACGCTCAGCAAAAAGAGCGTGAACCCAAAACGAGTCCCGTCCTGCTCGTCCGGTTTGTAAATGCGCTCCTGCAGGATTCCATAGTACAGATAGAAAAAGTAGATGCCTCCCGTTGCCACCGCGAGTTGCAGCTCGCTCCTCATGGCGGCGCGCTACAGACGAAAGAAGCGACCGCCTCCACACACAGACTTCTTGCTTTGCTACCTCGTCCACGCCGTCCCTTGCTCTCGTACGGCCCCTCTGCTGCGATATACCAGCTCTGCGCGGCCAGTCTCTTGGCGCCAACCTGGCTCGCCGCGCCGCGCGGGCTCTTTCTTTCAAAAAAAAACAAATAAGAAAAAAAAAAAAAAGACGTTGCCACAACGCATTTCCAAGATGTGCGCAACCCCAAATGGAATGGCGCTCATCCTGCACTGCATGTGAGACACGCTCAAGTCTCTCTCGTCGCCGAGCCCAGCCGAGCCCTGTCCAGTCCAGCCCGGCCCGGCCCGGCCCGGTCCGCCAGACAACGAGCCAGTCATCCTGGGGCACGGGCGGGCAAAGGAAGTCTGCAGATAGATTGCTCCCGCACGCACGGGCGGAGTGGAGACGATGAACTCGGCCTCGAGGTCGTCGAGGTCCTCGAAATCACGACGGTTGAGCCGCGGACTCGCCGCCGCGGCCGCGACAGCTTGCTGCCTGGCGGCGGTAGCCTGGGTCCCGACGCCAGCACACGCGTGGTGCGGGCGCAACGATGAGGGAGACTGCTTCATTGCGATCCGGACAGGCGGAGAACCCGAGTCGGCTCGAGGTCACGCCCGAGGCGTCAAGTTTGTCCACGAAGATACCGGCGTCGCAGGTCTCGAGGAGGCTTTCGGATATATTGCAGCCGTGCCAAATGAAGGCGGCGCATCCTCGGAACTTCGCTTTGCCGTGGGACCCGACGCTCAAGCGAAACTACTCGGCTCGGGCGTTTTCCAAGTCGACAAACTTGACGTGAGCGGTGGCGGCGTCTCCTCTCCCGCGGACGCAGTGGCACTTCGGGTTACTCGTGGTGGGCTACAGATTGTCAATGCAGACCATGCGAGCGAGCTTGTCATGGAGGGACCAGCCTCCTCGCGTGCAGCAATGCGCGTGGATCACGGAGCGGCCACAATCCGCGCGACGGTTCCCATTGCGCTGTATTCTGAGGCAACGCGCGTTCGGGTGCAGGGCGCCGTTTTTGAAAATGACAGCAATGAAGATGCCGATGCACCTGGTGCAGACGCCAAGACTCGACTCACGGTGGGCTCCCTCACTGCAACGTCTGGATCTGCCACCCTTGGCGATGCTGCTGTCTCGACCAACGCGAGTAGGCTCGAACTCAACAGCGCCGCGGCAGCCTGGGCCGTGGAAAACAGTGCCGCGTCCGGATTTGGCATCCTGCAGGGCACCCATCGCGTCGTTAGCATTGCACACAGTGCTCCGCGCGATGCTCTCGTTGTCGATACCGAAGGAAATCTCGGCCTTGGAACCCGCTGGCCCAGTGTCAAGCTTGACGTCAATGGAGGCGTTCAAGGGACGTCGGCATACTCTTCGGCCTCGGATCGTCGCTGGAAAAAGGATATTGCCGATCTTGCTCGCAATTTGGATCGCGTCAGGGCACTGCGCCCGGTCACCTTTGAGTTTCGTCACGAGGCCTACCCTGAAAAGTCTTTCGACCGCGGCACGCAGATTGGCTTTGTGGCCCAAGAGGTCGAGCAAATTGTCCCCGAGGTTGTGCGCACCGACGCGCAGGGCATGAAGTCGGTTCAATACGCTTCGCTGGTTCCCATGCTTGTTGGTGCTGTGCAAGAACTCAAGGCTGAGCTTGATGCCATGCGCAATGAGCTGCACGCCCTTCGCGTTGCGCTGCACGCCGAAGGTACACGGCAATGATCAACACATAAAATAGAAAAATGTAGTAAAATGTACTTTTGCTTTTCACAACTTTCTTGCTTCTTTCTGCGGCGTCAGAAAATAAGGACGGTGAGATTGATTGTCCCTTTCCATCTTTTTCTGTTCTTGTGTTTCCCTCATTAACTGAAAATTGCCTTCGTAGAGGTGCAATTCATTTTGGAGCTTTGGTGAGAACCTCCTCATTCTCACCCAAGACGTAATGTCTACAGTCATCATTTCTCGATTGCGAGAGCGCACTCGTTCTCAATGTAATCAATCCTCAAGACAAGTCTATCGTGCTTCCGCAAATGCCTTCTCAGTCTCGTCCATGTTGAGAATAGCCCTGGAACCATTTTGCCCAGAATGTGTCCGCTGCAAGAACTCTTGTATCAAATGTAGAAATATGTAAGGAGACGGCCTGAGGAAGTGCTGCAGAGCTCAGTACTTCCGCCGACGCGCGACTCATGAGCGAATCCGACGGCAAACTCTCCATGAGACCGACAAGCCCCTTTCCAAATCCCAAGCGTCTCGCAAGCGTCCGCGTCCGCGATGCGGGCACGAGTCCAAATACACCCACGCAAAGCTCTGCATTGCCCAGAAAGGGAACCTTGGCTCGTAAATTCTCGTGCCAGTTTACAAGAGCGCTAGTACTCAGGCCGAGTTGCGTTGCAACGAAAACTTGCGAGGCAGGCTTCTTCGTGCTCAGAAGATCTGCTTTTCGTTCCAAGGCTTGCCAAAGTTGACTATCCTCGGCAATAGCATGTCCTGTTGGGTAAGCGGCCACGCCAATACATTCAAGGGCACCTTGGGCACCAGGTTCGTCGAGGAGGGTCTCGAGAACATGACTGNGCAGGCTTCTTCGTGCTCAGAAGATCTGCTTTTCGTTCCAAGGCTTGCCAAAGTTGACTATCCTCGGCAATAGCATGTCCTGTTGGGTAAGCGGCCACGCCAATACATTCAAGGGCACCTTGGGCACCAGGTTCGTCGAGGAGGGTCTCGAGAACATGACTGGCGTCGTAGCACGCAGGACTTCGTTCGGGCCCATCGCCTGCCAGCGCGAGCACTTCGGTGACGCCACTTTCCGCGAGCGCGCGAGCAAAGTCCCTCAGCTCTGCTTTTTCTGCAAATCGCCGTGCAGGCACATGGCAGCACACGCGCGAGGCCCTGGCAGCCACGAGTCGGCTGCAGGCCTCCAAGACGGCTTCCCGTGCTTGCGCGTGGGACTCGCCCTCACGCGGCGGTAAATACGGCACACTAAAGGCCTTATTTTCCGCTTCGGCCAGGTTTTCCTCCCGCAGCGCCCATCGCGGCGTGACCTCGAGTCTTCTCGTCCCTCCCCTCGCCGTCGTCCCGGTTCTCCTCGCCGCCCCGGTCGCCGCAGCGGCGCGTCCCCGTCCCAACGCACTCGTCGTCATGACTCGGATCTTTCGCCCCTCTCCTCTCCCTCCCTCTCATCTCCTATCTCGTTCAACCCGGCCACACAAACGCCGCGCACACACACCCATGTCCCCGCTCCGCACACCCCTTCTTCGTGCGCACACCTCCCTCCTCGCGCACCCCGTAGGGTTAGGGTACCCCATGTTGCGGCGCGGATGCGGGTGCGAGGGCGCGTCGTGGGGCGCGCAAGTGGGTAAAGGCGCGGCGCAAGTGGAGAATGGCGCGGCGCAAGTGCGGCAAAGGCGCGGCGGGAAACCACTGGCGGGAAGGGGGCGGCAAGGGAGGGCGAGGAGAGAGAGAGAGAGAGAGAGGCGAGGAAGGGAGAGGGGGGAGAAGGGGAGGAAGCAGGGAGGGCAGAAAGGCAGGCAGAAAGCAGCGGCGCCCAGCCATTGGAGACCGCGCAGGGCGAGCGAGCTCGATCAGTCTGGCAACGAAGAGCACGCGTACGTGGCGGAGGGCGCCGGCGAGGAGCGCGAGCGGGAGGAGCAGCGGCGGCCGGAGGGCGGGCGCGCGGGCCCGCGGGAGAAGGCCGCGCGCCGAGGAAGGCGGCGACGACGTCGAGCGGGATGGAGGGACGATGATGCTGGCCCGATGACGGGCATGGCTCGAGGCTGGGCGGGTGGCGAGGAAAGAAAACGTCGAGCTCGGGCTCGAGCTGCTCGAGGAGGGGGGGAATGCAGAAGAGGGAGGAGGAAGGACGCTCGCGTGAGCGCGGAGATCGTTGATTCCTGCGTTAGCGAATAGGATCGCATGAACAAATGACTGACTGACTGACTGATTGACTGATTTGCCTCGACGTCGATACGCGTGGGCGAACGATGAACTTGGATGGCGCAGACTCGCAACACAAGCAAACAGCACAATGGAAGCTGCTCCCCCTGCTGCCGAAGGCGAGCGCGGCCGTGGTGGCTTCGGCCGCGGCCGTGGACGCGGCCGTGGTCGTGGCCGTGGCCGTGGCCGTGGACGCGGTCGCCGCGGTGAGAAGGAGGCCTGGGTCCCCGTGACCAAGCTCGGCCGCCTGGTAAAGGAGGGCAAGTTCAAGTCGATCGAGGAGATCTTCCTGTACAGCCTCCCCGTCAAGGAGCCTGAGATCATCGAGGCCTTCTTCCCCGAGGATGTCCTCAAGGACGAGGTCATGAAGATCGTTCCCGTCCAGAAGCAGACCACCGCCGGCCAGCGCACGCGCTTCAAGGCCTTCGTCGCCGTCGGTGATGGCAACGGCCACCTCGGCCTCGGTTCCAAGGTCGCCTCCGAAGTCGCCAACGCAATTCAGGGCGCCCTCAAGAACGCCAAGGTCAACGTCGCTCCCATCCGCCGCGGCTACTGGGGTAACAAGGTCGGCAAGCCCCACACTGTGTCCTGCAAGCTCACCGGCAAGTGCGGCTCCGTGCGCACCCGCCTCATCCCTGCCCCCCGTGGTACCGGTCTCTGCGCCTCGCCTGTCGCCAAGAAGATCCTCGGCATGGCCGGCATCCAGGATGTCTACACTTCCAGTTCTGGCCACACCCGTACCACCACCAACTTCGTCAAGGCCCTCTACCAGGCCCTTGCCAAGTCCTACGGCTTCCTCAGCCCCGAGCTCTGGGCCCCGCGCGCCCTCGGCCGCAGCCCCATGCAGGAGCACTCTGACTTCCTCAAGAAGACGGCCACCGCCAAGGCCTAAATTCACGCGTGCGTGAGAGTAGGTTATTATCAGCGATTTGAGGACGATTACGGTTTATTGCCAATTCTTTTTCCCAATCTTGCCATTATTGAACTTTTGCCAGAGAGATCCATCAAACGCAGAGGCTCATCCTCCTTCTCCCTCTTCCCTTCTTGATGTGGACGTGCAAGCTTCCTTACACTTGGGCACTTCGTTAGCACAACAGGCCAACCACCATCACGTATTTGTACGGCCTCGACGTGATGGACAAGGAGATCATGAAAAAAGCCAGACAGATTTACAGTTCTCACAGATAACCTTTACTCATTCACAAAGACAGACGAGTTCACGTTACTTTTCTTTATTATTTATACTTGGAGGCGAGGGGAGAAAGAGAGGGGGGGGGGAATGTTGGCTCGCAATGGAGGTCACTCCACTTCTTCACTCACTCGCTCACTCGCTCCTTCACTCACTCACGCACTTATTCGTACGGGCAATCAACCTTGTCCATCTCAACGTACACGGACTTGATTTGCGTCCAATCTTCAATGCCAAGGGTTCCATTGGAGCCGCCAATACCCGAGCTCTTGTGACCGATCCAAGGAATTTCCGCAGGTGCCAAATTGTAGTTGTTGATCCAAGTCGTGCCGGCCTTGACCTCGCGAATGACGCGGTGCGCACGACGAATATCATTGGTAAAAACACCTGCGGAGAGTCCGAAGTCGGTGTCATTGGCGCGCTGCACCACCTCCTCTTCGGTCTCGAATGTAAGAATAGATGCCACGGGACCAAAGATCTCCTCTCGCACAATCGACATGTCGTCCGTGCAGTTATCAAAAATGGCCGGCGTCATGAAACACGTGGACGCCGCGCAGTCCCCCTCGACACTGACGCGCTCGCCGCCCATTACCAAACGCGCGCCTTCGGCCTGGCCCTTTTCAATGTAGCTCATGACCTTGGCAAAGTGCTTCTCATTGATGAGCGCACTCATTTGCGTCTCCATATCGAGGGGGTCGCCAAGCTTGATTTTGCCCGTGCGTCGGACAAGCTCGTCCAGAAAACGATCCTTAATGGACGCCTGCACGAACACCCGAGTTCCGTTCGAGCAAACCTCGCCGTTCGAGTACCAGTTGGCCAACATTGTGGCAGAGACGGCCTCGTCCAGATCAGTATCCTCAAAAATGATGAGGGGAGACTTACCGCCCAGCTCCATTTGCACCTTCTTCAGCGAGTCTGCAGCGTCGCGGCAAATGGCCTTGCCCGTGGGCACCGAGCCGGTAAAGGAAACCTTGGAAATTCCTGGGTGGCGGGTCAGGAGCTGTCCTGTCTCGCCCGCTCCCAACATGACATTGTAGAGTCCATCCGGAAGACCTGCCTCGCGAAGAACCTCGCCCAGCGCCAGCGCAGTCAGAGGCGTATCCTCAGCCGGCTTGAAGAGGATGGCATTGCCGCACGCCAGCGCAGGGGCTGCTTTCCAGCCGGCGCTCTGCATCGGGTAGTTCCACGCTCCAATGCCACACGTCACGCCCAGAGGCTCGCGGATCGTGTATGCCCAGCTCTGGTTTGGTTGCTGGATCATCTCGCCGCCGATTGTCGCCGCGAGGCCGCCATAGTACTCGAGCGCATCACGCGCGCTCACGACATCGACGTAGAGGGTTTCTTGCAAAGGCCGCGACGTGTCAAACGCCTCGAGCGCAGAGAGCTCGTCGTTGCGTTCCGTGAGAATGTCCGCTGCGCGCCGCAGTACGCGCCCGCGCTCTGCCGGCGCCCAGCGCGCCCACTCGCGCTGCGCGGCGGTCGCCACGCGCACGGCTTCCTCAACGTCTTCCGCGCCTGCCACCTCGTATTCGCACAAGGTCTTGTTCAACGCCGAGCAGTGCACCGGCAGCGTCTGCACGCTCGCGGACGTGGACGGTCGCCACGCGCCGGCCACCCACGACTGCAGTCGCGCCGGCCATGACCCGGGAAGCTTCACGCGCGCCGCCATCTTGATCACTCAAGATTCTGATTTTGCCTCGGTTTGCCTCGCCTGCCTCTCATCACAGGTGATCAGGAATACAACATTACTAGTTTTAACCTACTCCCCGTATTGTACGGGTCCGTAAACGCGCGTGCTGACGGCTTTTGCGCGTCGATCTCGGATCGATTCATCCACCGGAACTTGACAGCGCAATCACTTACTTTCACGGCGGCGATGACGAAGTCAATTCTTGACTTTCAAAGTGCGGGCTTATACTGCACAATCAGTCCACTCGCTACTACCTTTGGGTGATCTTCGGTCGTGCGAAGCCAAAACATGCATCACCATCGCCATCTTTCTAGGTAGGCCTAGGTCTCGGGCCAAGACACATACATGACGCAGCACTGCATCACAGATCGGGACTCAGCCAGCTCCCAAGGTCATCGCGGGGAGCACCCGAGGGCGATCGATTGAAAGAAATAAACGCGGTCACTGCTCAATGAAAACTAGTTTATTACATCTTTACTTGTGCCAGTGAATCTCTTTCTTCAGACGCTGGGGTTCTGCGCCAAATGCTCCGTAAGCGTAACGCCCACGTGACCGCCTTGCACATGCCAGACCTGTCGCGGTCGCAAAAACGCAGAATGCGTAGAATCGTGTGTCACGCAGAGCACCGCGCCGGGAAAGTCTGCAAGACTGGTCATGAGCGCCTCCGTCGTCTCCGCGTCTAGGTTCTCCACCTCGTCAAGCACGAGTAGCGAGGGCTTGGCGCCCTTGCGAGAAAAGAGAAGCGCCAAATACAGACGTGTTCGCTGTCCCGCAGACAAGGTCCGAATTGGCCGCAAGGCAAGGTCACCCTTGATGCCAAAGGCACCCAAAGCTACTCGGGCATCCATATCGGAAACCTCACCCGTGGTCTTTAGCTGTGCTTGCAAAAGTCGCGTGGCAGACTCGCCTCCATGCTTCACAACAAGTTGCTCCAGCGCGTCCTGAGGAAAATACGCAATGTGCTGCCCACTCGCGCGCGACACATTACCTTCTAAAGGGTCAACGTCACCATACACGAGTTTCAGGAGCGTGCTCTTGCCCTCGCCATTTGCGCCCGTCAGAACGATACGATCTCCGCCATAAATTGCAAGCGACACGTCGCGCAAGACGGGTTCGTCTGGGCGATAGCCAAAATGTACATCCTGAAGAGACACCATTTGCTGCATGGGTGACCATGCGCTTCCCGAGAGAGGAATCGCTTGGGTACGGTGTTCCGTCGCCGCCTTGGCAAGCTCCTCGAGACGCTCCGTCTCCTTTTCGAGCTGTTTCACCTTGGCGCCAATGCTCCTCGCAGCCTTTTGCTTGGCCTCCTTGCACTTGCCCTTGATCCAGCGCCGATCCTCGCCAGCGCCAACAACCTTGTGGTAGTTTTTGGCGCCCTTGGCTACTCGCTTCTTTGCCGTCTTGAGCGCATGCTCCGCGTGCTCTCGTGACTGTCGACCCTTTGCCTCTTCGCGGGTCGCCGAAGTCACCTCGTTGCTTCGCACACCGCGAAATACTTCATATCCGCAATTGTACGTTTCGAGCGTCTTGCTCGCGCTGATGAAAAGAATCCTGTTTGCGAGTGCTTCGAGCAGACTTTCTTTGTGTGAAATAAGACAAATGATTGCTCCCTTGGCAGCCACTTCTTTCGTGCGCGTGATGAGCCAGTCCGTTGACCTTGCATCGAGAAAGGAAGGCTCATCCAGCACCAAAAGGTCGGCGTGCGCCAACAAAGCCTTGGCAAGACGTGCCTTATACCGCCATCCACTCGACAGTTGAGCCACGGGTGTTTCCATAAGCCCAGCCGCGGCAAAACCAAGGTCTTCAAGAACGCTCGCAATCTCTTGCGAACCCGATGCCAAAAGATCATCCTCTTGCTCGCATAGTTCGCCTAGCCTTGCAGCCAACATCTCTGCCTCCTCTGCACCGACGTCGTTATCTAGCGCAGCCTCCAAGGCCTGAACCTGGTCACCCAGATCTTTGCAGCGATCTTTAATGGCGGCTTCAAGCATTGCGCGGGGGTCGAGTTGCATGTCCTTGTTGGCTCCTTCTCGTGAGCACGAGTCCAAATAGCACGTAGAGATTGACGAAGGGAAGCCTGGGAGTGTTTTTGAGGTCAAAAGCTTGGCGAAAGAACTCTTTCCCACGCCGTTGGGGCCTACGAGTCCATAGATTGCGCCGGTCTCCAGAACACAGCTTTCAACAGTAAAGAGATCACCAGCGTGCCCCGGATATTCCAGAGTACCGAGACTGAGTTTCATTTGTTTCCCGTTAAATTGGCAACAGGCATTGCTCGCCACGGATGGAAACTCATCGAAACTGTCAACATCTTGTGGGGAATCCACGCTCAACAATGCTTGCTCGCTAACCATGTTTCCTCCTTCCTGAGTATCGACTAGCTGCGCTCCCTCAATGGTTGCTCTCGCTTGTTTCCTGACCTTTCCTTTCCTTGCTTTTTTGGTTGCTTGTTTGTTTGCTTGGTTTGCTCGCGTCGATTGCGATTTGTTTGCTGGCGCTTCTCGTTGGTTAGCGATTTGCTTCCGTTGCGCAGCCTTCGGGTTCCTGGCTCAGCCACCGTCACTACTATGCGCTCGACAGCGAGCTGGACTGCCTGTCGTGTTTGCGTGCGCAGGGCCAGGAAGCCGTCCGCCGATCTGCTCCTGTGCCCAGCCAAATCCGCCGCGGTTCTGCAGGGGATCTCGCACCGGTCTTTTGGCTCCGCCTGGACTTCTTCTAGCTGAAAGACTAGTATACAGGCAGGCACGACGAGGAAATCCTTTTTCCTTCTTCCCAAAACCAGCACCGCGCGCAGCACATCTTTCTTTCCCCAAGCTTGGCATCGGCCAGTCCCGACGCGGAGGCCCCTAAATTAGCATAACTAACTCGAGGCACAACGAGGGCGGAGGCGAATTAGGTGCCTCGGTCTGCGACCGTTCCAGTTCCGTTCCAGTTCCGGTACGGTTCCTTTCGTGCCTCTCATTCTTGACATTCTTGCCGCCGCCACCAGCAGTGAGTGCACAACGCGGCGCTCTCAGGTTCGTCGCCTCGAGGCCAAGGGCTTCGGCCGTGGCGGCGATCGACCGACCCGCGGGCGGAGCTTCGCGCGGCGGAAGTCCCGGCCTCACGTCTGCGCGGGGGGACTCGAGCCTGCGCCCTCGACCGCGAGAGCGCTCGGATCGGCGTCGTCGAGATCGTCATCTCATCGGCGCCAGGGCGCGACGCGCGCGATGACATCGCGCGCAGAAAGCGAGCCTTCGCGAGCGCGTCGAGAGCGCCGAGAGCGGGGAGGGAGGCGCAGAGTCTTTGGCGGTGCGGGCTGGAGACGCAACCGCCGCGAGCGCGTCGTCGCGTCGGTCGATGCAGTAGCAGAGGAGCGATGTCACGGCAGTTGAGAGCCGAGCGGGAAAAGTTGGCGATCCGGGACTTTCATCAGCGCAGGTCGGAGCCTTGGGGACTTTGACGACATTCGCCAGCAATGCTTGCAGTTGCCAGGTAAGCTGCTTGCTGCTGTGGCGTGCCAGCCCGCAAGCTAGACACGGGAGGGCCTGACACAGTGCTGGCGTTTTCGCGTGTTGGTTTGCCATGGTTGGCGAGTTGGCCGGAAAAATGAAGAATGGTCGCTTTTGAGCAATAGCTGCCTGGCGGCGCAAGTGTGCTATAAAAAGTTAAAAAGAAAAAGGAAAGCAACCAACTTGGTGTCTGCACGGGGTCATACCATCTCATCCCACCCACCCCCTCCTCATCCTCGTACAAGGAACCCCATTTTCGCGGAGACCAAACCGGCATGAGGAGGACCAATCGAGTGCGATAGCCACGGGCAGTCCTATGGACGAACATGGCGTGCTCCAAGGGCTATGCGCCGGACCGTCGGCCATGCAAGGCCTTCCCCGCTTCGACCTGTCCATGAGAGGCGTGGAGAGGAGCTGGGCTCTCGCAGAAGGTCTCCTCGTCATGTGCGAGGATGAGGACACCGGCATATGGAATGTGACACAGTCGCCTACCTTTGCGCCCACAACTGCAACCGCCGTCTGCATTGCATCGCCTTGGGACCTTCTCGGCGTTGCCTCGGAGTCGGGTGCTCTCGACTTTAGTGTTCTCTACACCGCGCAGGAAGACCCAACGACTTGGGCGCGCATTGTGCAAAGCTATCTTCTCTACGCATTCATCTTCGCCGTGCTCGCCGGCATATGCCTCCTATTTCTTCTCGTTTATCTCCTTCGCCGCTGCTGTAAAGCTTGCCTCGTGAGTTCCGACGAGGATGGTGTTTGGGCTGAGAGAAGCCGTCTCACGAGCACATCGAGGGAAGCCCCAAGTGCATGTGAACGCGCCCAACAACAAGAGTGCGGGATGGGCGACCGCGAACACCCATCTGGTGGACGTCCTGCCATGCCAAATTGGACAAGCTTCCGCCGCGATCTCACAGCTGTGGAAGAGGGATGGGCTACAAGCTTTCGTCATTCTGGTATAGAGTCGGCAGAAACTAGCCCAACGCCAACGGCACTCAACCCTCCAATGCTAAATTCGCCCAATGAGGCTTCGGAACACGCGTCGATCACACCCTCGAGTCGGGGCGCCAACCTCGGTTTCATTCGTGCCTCGAGTTTTCGTCATGATGAGGAGAGTAATCCCTCTCCAGACTCGCAGTCTCCAGACTCGCAGTCTCCAGACTCGCAGTCTCCAGACTCGCAGTCAGTCTTGTCCAGTCCGAGCTGGGCCATAAGCTTTCGTCATTCCGGCAGTAGTAGCACCAGCAGCAGAAGCAACACCAGCGAAGACTTTCAGACCGAGTCGATGGCACTGCAAACGGCACCAAGGATCAACAGATGCGCGCTTCCAGCGTACGTGTCGGGCTTTTCCCTCATGGGCATCTTCATTCTCGTCTTTTTGACCATGATCATTCTTGGCGACAAGCGCGGCTTCGAAACATTTGTGGAAGCGCAAAAGCATCTCATTGTGTCGCTGCCCAATGGCACAGCAGCCCTTGTGCGCAGTGTCCCCTCCATCGTCCGCACAGCTCTCGTTACCGTGGGAGGAAGGTCTACTGTTGCCGCAATCGAGACTTTTAACAGCACTCTTGACTTGCCGGAAGTCAGTCGCGCCTTTTACTGTCTCGACTCTTTGACGCAAATGGTCATTCCCAACGCCTCTACTAGAGCGCATGACTTCTTTGACGCTTTCCAAGACGCAGTTCAGCTCGCAGATCTCGATGTTCCTCATGCGATGAACGTAAGCCATCTTGGATCCGCAGCATTTCTAGCGCTACCACCAATGTCCACGACACCCGGCGTCGACGAAGCGACGAGCGAGCATCTGGAGTCTATGCTAACGATTTTCTCCAAAGCAGAAGCTGCGAATATCGTCAATCTCTCCGCCGCTCTCGATGAATATGCGGTCTCGTCAAGTCGCTACGATAACGCCAATGAAACGTTGCGCGCGCTGGCGAGCTTTCGTGCCCAACTTGCCCAACTTCCGCTCACAACCAATTCGTCCAACTGGCCCTTGAACACAACGGTGCAAGACCTTCTTGACGAACTCGAGGCAATTTCTCCGCAACTTCACGAGGAGTCACTGCTTCAGCAGTGGCAACAAGGTATAGAGATTGTGAAGATATCAGAGTTGTTGACTGCGCTCGAGCCCCTTGCGAGTATGGACGTCTCGCAATCGGAGGAAGACCTAAACGCAACGGCGTGGAGCTCGCTGCGGTCAAGGTGCGCTCATGGTTCTCTCGCGGTGGAGATTGTGGCAGGCACCAACGAATCGTTGGTTGTCAATTCAGAGTCGATGCTTCTTTTGGCAGGGGCCATTTACGATCTTCGTGGGCGCGCAGCGGGCCTGCAGCACACCGCGTTTACTGTAGGCCACATCGCGGACTTGCTGCGCGAGCTAGTGTCGATTATCGCGAGGATAGAAACTCTTCTCGCTGGTTCCAGAGACCTTCTCCAAAGCGCACAAGTTGCTCTCGAGTCGAGTTCCCTGGAGACGTACAGATTGGCGCTTTCAACCCTTGACAAAGATCTCGATGCCATTGAAGTGCTCGTCGAAGCATGTGTCGCCAGTGAAATCGACTGTGAGTCGAGTGATGCGAATGATGTGGACGGCAAGCTTGCGGACGCACTCAATGCTCTCGCCCACTTCAATCAAACGCGAGCGCCTGCCTTGCAAGAAGTGACTATCGCATTGCAACGAATGCTGGAGATCCCCGAGGCCGTTGAGGAGATGGTTGGCGAGGCCGCTGCGGCCGACCTTGCGCACGACGAAGCAGAGACTGCGCTTCTTGCAATCAACATTACGGAAGGGACGAATATCACGGCACAAAGTCTTGCTGTCATTCTCGTCGATATTGAAACGACGCGAGATTCCCTCATTCGGACGAGTTTCGTCTTTGAGGAAGAAGAGAGCCTGAGCGCGGAGTTCTCCCTCACAAGCGCCGTTACGGCAAGCATGAGCGAGTTTGTCGTACGTGACTTGGTAGACTTTCTGTCCTCTCTTCGCGAAGAGGAACTGTCTCGAGACTTGGACATGTATGGTTTCCCGGACACCTTTGTTTCATGGGCCGACACGTTGGACCTTATCTTCTCGCATTTTACAGATCTCGTCATCCTCGAGGAAGAAAATGAAGTGCTTGACGACAATGCAGAGAATGACGATGACGACAGCGCGACGTTTGCAAATGTCGTAGATCGACGCGGATCGAGCAGCTTGCGCGAGCTTTTCGAAGTGGTCGACCTCGGGTATGTAGGTTCCCTTGTCCGGAACTCGAGCGCATTTTTGAGCGCTCTCGAAGCCGCAGCTGACCGCGACTACAGCGAGCAAGCGCTTCCTCGCGGGTCGTGGTTCTATCTTTTGACAGTTGCAGGCCAGTTCGTGGATCTCCCGGCACAATGGACGAACATATCTGCCTTTGAAGAATACCGCACGTCGGAGACAACGCTCCTTGGACTGCAAGGTGTTCTTGACCCGAACACTGGCACTGTCGTGGACACGTACGCAAATGACGCGCTCTGTTTCATGGACGAGTGTTTGGTCAACACGATTGAGGCGTTGAATGTGCATCCAATCATGGCAGGTTTTCCGAGTTTACGAAGCGTCTACCTTGTCCTCTTTGCGTTCCCAATGGTCTTGGTGGGCTTTGCCTTCCTTGCTCTCTGCTGCTCGGCCTTAGGCAACAGATTGACAGCGCCATTTGTCGTGACGGGCTGTCTTGTGGCGCCCGTCATGTTTGCCGTGGTGGCCGTCGGAATTCCGGTGCTGCTGGCGATGGGCGACTTTTGTGAATATGTTGAGCCCGCCATTCTGGCCAATGTGCGGGAAATGGAGGCCAATCTCTGCGACGAGCTCGGCCTCGATGTACGCCGCGCCCAGGATGGAGAGATTTTTTGTTCGGTCGAAATACTCGGTGAGGTTCGGATCGATCTGGATCTCGATCAATTACTGCAATCTGCCCTTGTCGAATGCTCTGGGTTGAGCGTTGCAAATCTCGAGAGTGAAGACTGGGAGGATCCGCAGGAGCCCATCTCTCAGCTATGGGACCACGTTGGTAAAGTCACGGGCCCACTTTTGGCAAGTGCGCTTCGTCCATACTTGGGCGAGGGGAATGAGACGGTCCTGCTTGGCATTAGTTTTGATATGACCGCTGAGGAGGTGTTAGAGGAGGTTATTTCGAGCACCGGTCGCATTATCGCCGATGCCTCAGTCATCTTCGATTGTGAGGCATTCGCGCTAATGTTCACGACCATCAAGGAACCGATTTGCTGTGAGCTTACGGACACTGTGTTTTGGCTTGTCGCCCCCTGGCTCACATTTGCACTGGGTGTGGTTGGGACGGTGGGGCCCGCTTTGCTTTGTGTCAACGAGTATCGGCCACAGCCTCTCGCGCGTGCACGGGCTAGAACTCTTGTGCAGGCGTCGCCACCGCAGCCTCGAGCACAGGCAACATGCCCGCAGCCCATGCACCAGGATGCTGCGGGACGAGGGCAATCGTCGATCAAACCTTCGCCGCCTGCAACACCCAGTGAAGGCGTTCCGCCCTGCCCCTGAAGCGAGAGACGAGGAGGAGGGCCTAACGCCAAGCAAGAGCCCATTTGGCAAAACAAGTAGAATCAGGATCTAAATGTAGAGAGCAAATGAAAAGTAGCATGTTGGATTGACAGTGAATTTTTAGCTGCTGCTCAAGTGTGTGCGAATGAGAAAAAGAAAGGAAAGAGAGAGAGAGAGAGAGAGAGAATAGCCTGGACACGTTCTCGCTCGTTCGTGCGGAACACTTAGAGTTTCGCGTTGCCCGACTGCGTACCAGAAGGCTTGACAGCAATGCCGACTTGAATGCGTCCAAGGATGGGAGTCGCAGTGTACATGTCCCATGCAAAGAGATCCCAAGGCACAGAGCGCAGCGCCTTGAGTGATTCGCGATCGCAATGGCAGCCGCCGGAAATGACGCTCCACACAGGATCAATCCAGCGCTGGACAACATTCGAAATCGTCCCAGGTTCGTGGGCCACGTGCTCAATAAAGTACAATTTGCCGCCAGGGCGGAGCATTTGGAAGAGGTCGCCCACTGCAGCCTTTTGGTCGGGAACTTCGCAGAGAACGTTGCCAAGAATGATAAAATCGTATAGCTCGGTGCCGCGCTCGCGCACCATGTCCGAGGAGAACTTCGGATAGACGCCCTTGAAGGGCAGCTGGAGCCTCTCGGCGCGCGCTTCAATCTTTGGGTGAAACTTGGCGAGGGGCTCCAGGCTGGTCACCGAAGTCACGGCAGGGCCTTGCTTGGCAACGTACTCGAGATACTGTCCGTCCCCTGAGCCAAAGTCGAGCACATCGCCCTTCATGTCCTTGAGGAGCTCCTTTTTGATATTACGCATGGCCTTGTCCATGCCTTCGCAAGCGGCCGGGATCAGTCTGGACACCACGGCGTCGCTCGCCTCCTTGGAGTTCTTCATGACCACGTAAAGGAGGGCAAGGCTCGCCCCGAGGCCGCCGGCCGTCGTCGCGGCTGCCAGTCTCGCTCTCCGCGACACGGCCAGCGTAGCAAGAGCGCCGCCTAGCACCGCGGCATTGAAGAAGCCGAGCCCTTCCTTCGGCTTGGGCCCGCGGACCATGTCCTGCCGCACGGTGTAGCGTTGTCCATCAATCTCCACGGGCTCCTCGCCCAGCATCCGCAGGTTCGCCGCCGCCATCTTCGCTTGCTTGCTTGCTTGTTTGCTTGCCTTCGCTTGTGCGACTCACTCCCTCGTGCGTCTCTCCGTGACCCTCGCTGCTCCTGCTCTTCTTGCTCTTGCTGCTGCTGCTGCTCGCAGTCGCAGTCAAGATCCTGCGTCTCGGGGCGGCGCGATCGGAATTTGCCCAAACCTCGGATTCGAGCCCAGTCAACTCGCCTCGACCCGTGCCGTGCCAGGTCCCCTCTCCTGGCTGGGGAAAGGGTATGTTCAGAGGCAGGGCAAGATCAGATCGAAGATGCTGCAAGCTGGGGATCTTGCGCCGGACGGCATGCCAGGGCTGGCTGCCGCTAGTCATTGCAGCTCGTGCGATGGAATGGCCGTGCCGCGACTCGGCGCAGCCAACTCGATCGAAGATCCAAGCCAGCCCGAAGAATGAAGAAGATCCCGACGCAGTACTATAGTATACGCGTGGACGACGAAAAATACCGTGGGCCCTCTCAATGGGACGCGAATTTTTGAGGGGCTGGCAGCCTGACGACAGTGTGCACCAAATGAAGAGGCCTTCTGGCACGGTTTTCTGGCACAGTTCTCTGGCACGGCCTTCTGGCACGGCCTTTGGCGAGAAGACATCACTGTTTGCGGTGCGAAGAACCCGAAAAGGATGACGCTGCAGAGTGATTGATTCACTTCACCATCATCATCGTCGTCAACCAGGCAAGTAAAATCGGCCCTAGGCCTAGGCTAGTTGTCTCTTTCTCCGTGCTCATTGCGGCTCACTGTCTCCCAACTGCTTCTTTCCTCTCGTCGGCGAGTTGCTCTTGCTCTTCTCCTCCTGCTGCTGCTGCTGCTACTGCTGCTGCTGCTGCTGCCGCCGCCGCCTCTTCGTCCATCTTCTTCAAGTTCTTCTCCACCACGATCCGCCTCTTCTTCCCGCTGATGGTCTGTCTCTGCGGGGTCGATACGTATACGCGAATACGGAGCTAGCTGGTTGGCTTTGCAGAACGTCGAGGCGCCCGGCAGCGGCCGCGGCAGAGCGACAGACGGCGGCGCGCGCAGCAGGCAGGGAGAGGGAAGATGGAGGTGACCAAGGGGAACTTTGAGGCCGTGCTGCCGCGCGTCCTGGCAGCGGTCGAGGCGTGCGACTTCGTGGCCGTGGACCTGGAAATGTCGGGACTCTACGTGAGCGATGAGCACAGGCCCCGCGCGACCAACACCATGCAGGAACGCTGGTCGCACACGCGAGATGCGGGGATGAACATTGGAATGCTGCAGGTGGGCGTCTGCTGCTTCACGTGGAAACCGCCCGCCAAACAAACCAGAGAAGACGAGAGTGTTCCGGGCCGGGGTTGGACACTCCAGGCGGAGCCCTTCAACTTTTGGGTCTTTCCACGCCACATTCCCGGGCTCACCAAAGACGCGCGTCTTGTCATGCAAGTTTCCTCGATTGCCTTTCTGGCCTCGTGCGGATTCGACTTCTCCAAGGCAATCAATCAGGGTGTATCGTACATGGACAGCGCCGCTGCAGAAGAGGCTCGCAAGGGAATCGAGGTGAAACTCGCGGAAAAGCTTGCTAGCTCTCACGCGGGCCCTGCAGCCGCCAGTAGCAAGCAGAAAGAGAAGCAGATCTCTCTCCAGGACTTTCGGGACGCGCCTACTCGCGATGCTATGCAAACCGCCCTCCGCACGGCTGCAGCCTTCCAGGACCACGTGTCTGGGCAAAAGCCTGAAAAGGGTGGCTCCGGTCAGGAAAAGTCCAAAAACGCCGAAAGCGAAGATGCCGCTTCGGAGGACAGCAAAGACCCAAAGTACGCACGCGACACGGATGGCAAGCCGTACGTGATTCTTGAAAAGTGCAACGGATTTTGCAGACGCTTCCTGTACCAGGAGATCACGCGACTTTTTCCCGACCTGCACGTTGGCAAGTTTAGCGAAGACAATGTTGGAAATCACCGCTCCGAGGCGCTGCGTCTCACGTACAGTGGGTCGGCTTCCTCTGCTGCTGCCACCGAGCGCAAGCGCATCACGGAGAGCATGGAAAAGGACCGCCTCGAGCTCGAAGCCAACGTGGGTCTAACGCGCGTCTTTGAATGCATTCGCGATGCCAAAAAGCCTTTCATTGGTCACAACTGTTTCTTGGACATGTCTCACATCTTTGCAAAGTTCTTTGGGACTCCACCGGAGCGCTTCGAAGACTTTCGGGCCAACCTGCACGAAATCTTTCCCGTGCTCGCTGACACCAAACACGTCTATCAGTCGAACGAGAAGCTCAGCTCCCTTGTTGGTAGCATGCCTCTCGGAGATCTGTACAAGACCACTTCAGACGCTGTTCTGAATCATGCCAGCGTCAAACTGGGTCCGGAGTTCTCGCGCTACCAGGATGCCAGCGAGAATTTTCACCACGAAGCTGGCTACGATGCTTTCATGACTGGAGTCGTCTTTGGCCGCGCCTGGACGTTTCTCAAGCTTCCAATCAAGCCATCGTTTGCCTCGCACACTGAATTCAACGAGATTTGCCTGCCGTACTCGGAAGGCCGTTTCCGGCTCGACGAGCCCATCCAGGAAGCGGACTGGACCAGATTTGTTCGTCTCGTCAACTTTGATCCCTCGACGCGGTCGCATCACCTGCACAAACTTATCAAGGGCGTGCTCGGCAACATGCATGTGCGTATCATCTGGGAGAGCGACACGAGCGCCGCCTACAAGGCGCCTTCCCTCGCCGCTCGCGACAAGCTACTTGCCGCCAATGCAGCAGCCCGTGCTAAACGCCAGAGCTCATCTGCAAAGACCCAAGGTACAGGGGACGGGGACGACACACTTGACATGGCCGACCTCGAGATTCTTCCCTTTTGCGGCGAAGCCGATAGCAGTAAGCGCAGTCGTGAACCGGGCACGGGCGCGGACGACCACACGTACGAGGCCAAGCGGTCTCGGAATGAAGAGGATGTACCTCGCGTCGCTTCCGATTCGACGTCCGGATGCAGCATCGCGTGATTGACAGTGATCATCTTGTTGGTACTTTTACTGAGCTACTACTAAGTTACTACGTAGGCCTGGCAAGCAGGCAATAATTTGTGTATTGTATGAGTTTCACCCTACACGGAATGCTGTTCCTGCAAAATGCGCAACAGGCGCTCTGTGCGCTCGCGACTTGGCAGAGACGTCTCGCTGGCTCTGGCGCTGGCACCTGCGTTGGCGCTGGTGTGGGCTCGCCCGCCACGGCCCTCCTCGGGCCTGTACGAGCGAAGGCCGCGCTTTAAAGAGGCGGAATACACATCGAGGCGCTTAAAGACGTCCAACTCGCTGTGGGCCGCGTCGAGCTGTTTACGTAAATCGGCAATTTCGCCAGAGCTATGACTTTGACTCGTCAAAAAAGGCGGCGGGGACGGCGGGGGCGTGGTCACATCAGATCCAAGAGAGGAGCACTCTTCAAGTTGGCGGCGCGTCGACGCGAATCGTTCTTCGAGGGAATGCGGTCGTCGATGAGACACCGCTTCCTTTTTCCGCTCTGGCTCACCGCGGCGACGATGTCCTTGTAACAAGAGCTCTAAATGCGCCGCGCGCTCCTCGGCGCCACGTTGATATGCAAGGAAGGTCTCCGTTGCGTGCGCCGCTTCTTGCTGCGCCTCCGACGCGACCTCTCGCAGACTCTTGGAGTTATGACGGGCATCGTGCAGCTTACGACGAAGCCTTTTGTTCTCCATTCGAGCCTCCTCCCAAGCAGTCGTGGCGTGCTCGAGCTTGTCTTGGACCTGATAGAGCAAATCTTGAGACCCGCGGTGTGCCTGCGCTGCCTTTTCAGCTGCGCGATCAAGCTCAAGCTGCAGTTCAAGACAGTGCTGCTTCAACACAGCCCGGTCTTCATGAGCACTTTCAGCCTTTTGGCGCGTACGCTCGAGCTCGGCCTCCAAGGTTTCTAGATCGTCCATGAGATCGCGTCGCTCGCGAGCTGCAAGATCTTCTGCTTGTCCCGCACGAGCGATCGACGTGGATTCTGCAGCAGCCAATTTGGCCTTGAGAGCTTCGTTCTCACGCAGCAGAGCCTCTTCTCGTCGGCGCTGCAAAAGTGATGCCGACTGGGCCGCGTTCTGCGTATCCGAAGCATGTTCCAAGCGCTCTGCGGCTCTCGTACCGTATTGTACTTGTTGTTGTTGCTTTCGCTGTTGCCGGTGCTGAAGATTGTGAAGATGATCTTGAAGACTAATTGCTCGATCCTGGGCCGCACTGCAGGCTGCGGCAAGTCGCTTAAGCTCACTCTTGAGCTTCGCGTTCTCGTCTTGCAATTCCTGCTGAGATGCGTGGACTGTTTCGCGATGCGGCACGTATTGCGAGATTTCTTCAAGACGAGCTTCTTGACAATCAAGCTTCACCTGAACAATGTCGTGCGTCGCTTGCATTTGCCTCTCGAGATCAGCGACAAAATCAAGAAGCGTCGCACGGACGTGAATCTGATCGATTGTGCGAGCACAACTTGCGTCATTCTCTCTCTGCAACGCGCGGATCTTGGCTTCGTATGCTTGCACAGATCCTCGAAGTGTTGACAGTTGCGCTTCTTGCGATCCGAGCTGAGTCTTTGAGCGGGACTGCTGCTGCTCGAGTCGCGCGAGCAAGTCATTGAGTTGTGTCTCTTGGCGCTGCACTGCTAGCGAATTGATGCGCTCCATTTCATCGCGATCCAATCGAAGTTGCGCATGCGCATTGCGAAGGGTCTCAAGCTCTCGCTCTGCTTCGTCGCGCTTGCTACGAAGAGCCTCGATGTCGCTTTCTGCAGATGCCACCTGGGCTTTGAGGTCACTTACGATTCCATCGCGATTTGTGAGATCCTGCGAGAGTTTCTCGAGCTGAAGCTCCGAAGCGTTCTTTTGTTCGCGCTGACTCTTTTCAGCGTCTTGCAAGCGAATGCAAAGCTCGGCACGTTCCTGTGTCAGGTTTTCGACCTGGGCCTTCATTTCCAAGACGGCGGTCTTGCGGGAACGCGCGGCTTCTTCGGAGGCTGCCTCCACGCGTGCGCTGGCATCTCCGAGTTGCGCCTCGAGCTGAGCACGCTGCTGGATTGCCTCGCGCAGCTGGTCTTGCGTCTCTTGGAGAAGCGTGTTGCCCGACACCACGCTCTCGGTAAGCTCTTGGACCTTTTCCGTCGAGGCCTGGAGCTGCTGCATGACCTCTTTTGCTTTACCCTCTGCGCTCTGACGGCCCGTCACCGCGGCGTCGCGTTCAGCAGTCATGGCGTCGAGGTCCTTTTGAAGCTGCGCGACGCGGACGCTGAGGTGATCCTTGCACAACTGCGAGGTCTCTTGCACCTCTTCGATTTTGCGCTGCTCCGCCATGGTGGTGACTATACTTTGGCACAGTGAACTGAGTCTGCGACGTTTGCGTTTGGTGCGCTTGAGGTTGAGAATCTTGGAGAGCTGCTCAAAGCTGAGCTTTTCGTCTTCCCCAATGCCGTCCTCCGTGCGCTGCTCCTTTTCTGCTGTTTCCATTAGGGCTTCAACTTCGCGGAGCACCTTTTGCGGCGGCGCCGAGCCATCCGCTACGGCCCGAATTCGCTCCTGCAGTTCGCCAGATACGGCAGGGTTAGCTGCAAGCTTGGAAGTGAGCAGAACAAGCTTGCGCATCTCCTGCAGTGCGACCTTGTGCTGCTCGCTCTGGGCCTCGAGGGCCTGGCGCTTCGACTCCTCCTCGCGGAGCTGCTGTCGCACTTGCGAGAGTTCTGGCAGATCCACCACGGAGCCTCCCGAAGCGAGCTGAAGCTTGAGTTGAGCAACCTCTTGCTTGTATTGGTCCAGAAGGGCTGACTTGTCCATGACATGGTTCTTGACGGCCTTGTTGACAATGGTTTTGGCACGCGAGGCAAACTGAAGCGTGCTTTTGCTCTCGTCGTAATTTCTCTCGGCAGGAGAAAGAGTGCACACGACTGCAGTCTTGGCGTTTCCGCCAAGTGAGTTGCTGAGCAAGCGCGTGAGCTTGGAGTCTCGGAACGGAATATGGCCTTTGTGCCCGTCGGCAAGTTTGTTAATGACGGTTCCCAAGACGAGTAAAGACTTGTTGATGGCTGCGCCCTCCTTGAGCCGCGCTCCCGTCGCCTCGGTTTTGGACACGCGCTCGGAACCGGCAAGGTCAACAAGATTGAGCTGAGCGACCTGGACGACCTTTCCAACAGAGGAGGTGTCGTCGTCCTCGCTAGCGCCAAGGCCACTGTCGCTCGCTGAGGATTCTTCACCTTCCACGGACTCCTTTTTTTCGTCTTCTTCGGATGATTTTGTCTCTTCGCTCATGTCTGTACGGCTTTCGACGACCATGCGAAAGAGCGTGTGGCTCCGCGAGCTCGTATAATTCATTTTGGTGGCGCCATAATGACGTTTGGCCTCCCCGGATCGCAAGAGCTCGAAGACGTGGTCTGGCGAGAGCACCACGACCTCTTTGAGACCTCGGACATGACAGCCTTTCTGCGGATCGTCGACGATGCGAAGTCCGCCGGACTCGGTATTTCCACCAAGCAGATCGCGGACCTCCTCATTGTAGATTTCCAAGTAGCTCACGCGAATGAGGAACTCCATTTCGGGAGGCGCGCGAGACACGTACTCGAAGATGTCATGCACGCTATGCACAATAACGCCCATCTCCTCGGCTGTTCCCAGCAGGGTATGCGTCTTTCCGGAGCTCGTTTGTCCATAGGCAAAAATTGTGCCATGGAAGCCGTCTAGAACGCCAGAGATGATGGGCTGTCCGAGTTTTTCATAGACATCGTCATTGTCATCTTCTTGGCCAAAGACGTGATCGTATTGAAAGGGTTTGGACGTCGGTTTCGACTTTGTGGTGGTGGACCCGCTCTTGCTCTTGCCTGTGTTGTCATCTGCCCGCCAGATGCGTTTGGTTTCTCCGCAGCTTGTCAAGATGCTTGCGTTCCCGAGCTCCAGCTCCTGCTCGTTGAGGGGCCTCACGCGGCACCCGACCACGATGCGGCAGTCCGCTGCACGCGGCATCGTCGCGCGCGCGCCCTCCCTCCCTCCCCTCGCTGGGTCTTTGAGAATGCGCGCGCCAGCGAGCGAGCTCGAGTCTAACCTGTTGTTGCCTAAACTTGCATGCATAGATCCGTTGAGGCTGCTTCGCGTGGCACTAGCACCGTGACTGCACTTTCTTTATTTGGCACGTAGTACTACTACACAAGCAAGGACGACCAGGTATATTTTTGTGGAAAAAGCCTCACGTGGATCGCGCGTTCTTCGCAAACGGCCGTGCAGCCTGCCAGATGGCCGGCCATCTATCTGCCCAAGATTAAAATCCCAGTCCAATCTAAAGTTCGGGATCACCTCGCTTCAGTACAGCCCCTTTTTCCTTCTCCACATGAAAGCCCTGTCTGACTCTACCTTCTGCCGCACGCACGCACAGCGGCAGCACCAGCATCCCTCCTTCGCCTTACCCTGCGCTCCTCTAGCCCTCTTTCCCTCCCTCTCCTCCGCTCTGCCTGGCTGCCTCCCCTGCAGCCGCGGCGTGCGCACGACAGGCGCGGCGAGCGCACGACAGGCGGCGGCCGCTGGCGGACCGGCCGCTCCGTTCTCCCTCCCTCCCTCCCTCCCTCCCTCCCTCCCTCCCTCCCCCGCCGGCAGCCATTGCAGCTGCAGCTGCGGCACGGATCGCAGCGGGGTCTGGTGCGGATCCTCAGACGTGAGAGTGTCTTCACTTCACTTCGCCTCGCCTCACGGGCCATTCCCGGAGTGGCCCCGGGAGCCCTCGCACCTCCGCAGCAGCCATCACTGCTGCTCGCCGCCGCGAGGTCGACCTGCGCTGCGAGCGGGCGGGCGCAGAGAGCTCCTGCGTCCTCCCGCGCGAGGCCAGCCAGCTGCAGCAGCGGCAGCAGCCCGCTCGCAGGCGACGCGACACGCGCCGCGCTTCCCGGCGCGCTCTCGCAACGGCGCGGCGGCTGCTTTCTTTCTTTCTTTCTTTCTTTCTTTCTTTCTTTCTTTCTTTCTTTCGGCTGCTGGAGGAGGACCGGACCGGCGGCAGACCCGGAACGAGGTTCGGCGGGCGGGCGCGAGGCCGTTGGCGGAGACGGAGACGGCGGAGGCGCGCGGCGAGGGGAGGGAGCAGCATGGCGGAGGCGAGCGCGAGGACGCGGCCGCCGCGCGGGGGCGCGTACCTGGCGACCTTCGCGTGGGTGACGCCGCTGGTGCGCACGGGGTTCAAGCGCCAGCTGCAGGCCGAGGACCTCTGGGAGCTGCGCGACGGCGAGGCCGTCCGGGAGCTGCGCGAGACGTTCTGGGCCAATGTGAAGGCGCGCCGCAGCAGAATCGAGTCCTGGCGCCAGCTCATGTACGAGATCGTGCGTCTCAGCGCCTCCGAGGTGGCCGCCTCCGGCGTCTTCATGCTCTTCTACACCGCCGCCCAGCTCGCGAACCCCATCTTGCTCCGCGAGCTTGTGTCGCGCATCGAGGACGGTGCCTTTGAGGGTCTCTATTTTGCCATCGCGCTGCTCCTCTCCAGCATTGTCAGCGCCTTCTCGAGCCAGCTGCAGTTCCACTACTCGTTCGCGGCCGGTCGCAAGTCACGCGCCATCTTCATCTCCCTCGTCTTCGAGCACATGCTCAAGCTTTCCTCCGCGGAGATGTCTGGCGTCTCCTCTGGAGAGATTCTCAACATGATGTCTGCAGACGCACAAAAGTTCTTCGAGGTGGCCCAATTCATGCACCTCTTTTGGGCCGGCCCGCTTCAAATCGTCGTGGCCATTTCCTTCCTCGTCACGGTCCTTGGGCTCCCCGCGCTCGCAGGCATCCTCGTGCTCTTCCTCATTGGTCCCATCAATATCTTCATGGCCCGACTTAAACGCAAGGTGCGCCAGACCCACATGCCCATCATGGACGCTCGCGTGCGCCTCTGTGTCGAGGTCCTTGCCGGTATTCGCGTCGTCAAACTCTTCAGCTGGGAGTCTCCCTTTATGAAAAAGATCCGCGCTGCGCGCGAGCACCAGCTCGTCTACGTCTTCCGCGAACTCTACCTCTTTGCGCTCGTCATCACCGTGCTCATTATCACACCAACTACCGCGAGCATGAGCACCTTTGTCACCTATGGTGCCACAGGCCATATTCTCACTGCGGCTGACACCTTTTCCGCGCTCGCCTTTTTCAATGTTCTCCGCTTTCCGCTCATGCAAATCTCACAGGCACTCATGATGGGAGCACAAACCTTCGTGGCTACCGAGCGTCTTTTCCGCTTCATCTTCCTCTCGCAGCGTCCCGACCACGATGGGGAGCACGGGGCCGTGCCCGGCGCAAGATCGTCGCAGTCCGTGCCCTCCAAGAGCGGGCTGTCGGCCACGACTTCCTTTGTCAGCGGCGGCAGCAGCGGCGGCGCCAAGGAAACCGGCCAAGGTATTGGCACGCAGGCAGACATGCGCACAAGCAAGGTTGAGGGAGTGGACCCTGCGTCGGCCCTGGATCTGCCCAACGTCTCTGTCGACGTGAAAGATGACGGAGACAGCGCAACGTCGACCGCACTGATCGAGATGCATAATGCTTCCTTCTCATGGACCTCGCTAAGTCCAACAGGGCTCGAGGCCTCGGCGACTGTGGCCGCGGAGCAACCGCAGGATCAGTTGGAGGTCATTCGTGACGTTTCGTTGCAAATTCTTCCTGGACAGCTCACGGCCATTGTCGGTCCTGTCGGAGGCGGCAAGTCTTCCCTCGTTTCAGCAATTCTCGGTGAGCTAGCGCTCGTGTCTGGATCCCAGCGACGCAAGGACAACATCTCCATTGCCTATTGCTCCCAGGCGCCATGGATTTTTAACGCCACGGTCGAGGAGAACATTACCTTTGGCAAACCCTTTGAAGAACAGCGCTTTCGGGACGTCCTCCAGGCCTGCTGTCTGTGGTCTGACCTGGAGCAGTTGCACGAGCGCGAGAAGACCGTCATTGGCGAGCGTGGCGTCACGCTAAGCGGCGGGCAAAAAGCTCGGCTCTCACTTGCTCGTGCCGCATACGCGGATCCCGACGTGATTGTTCTTGATGACCCGCTCAGCGCGCTCGATAGCCATGTTGGAAAACTCGTATTTGAACGCCTTCTCGCGCCTCGGACCGGCCTGTTGAGAAAATCGGCCCGGGTTCTCGTCACGCACGCAGCCCAGAATCTCGGCGCTTGTGACCGTGTACTCGTCCTCTTCCGTGGTCGAATTGCGTACCAGGGTGCCTACAGCGAGCTCCAAGCCTTGCATGACGATGCGGAGCGCGAGACGGACGATGATGATAATGCTAGTGGCAGCAACGGCAGCGCGCAAGCCCCTCACAGCGCGCAACTGTCAAGTGTCATGGAGAGCATTTTGCTCACGACGCAAACGGGTCAAGCCGCCGCGCGCCTCGAGACAGGCGAGAGCAGCGTCTATGGCCGCGAAGACGACGATGGCTACAACGAGCATGCGAGGCAGGCCTCGTCCATGACTCCTGAAGCGAGCAAGACCTTGTTTGCTCAAGACTACACCAGCGCCAAGCTCATGACGGAGGAAGAGCGCAAACAGGGCACAATCGACCGCCACGTTGCTCACCGGTACATTATGGCTGCAGGCGGATACCCGTGGATGTTCTTTGTCATCTTCTTGCTATGCATGGAGCGTCTCACGTATCTTGCGAGTGACTGGTGGCTCGCCACGTGGGCTGATGCTGCCTACGGTCCCCCGGACACACGCTGGGATTTGCCATCAGGTACAGATACCCGCTTTTACTCGATTGTATATGCCGTCTGCATCCTGCTCAATGCGTTTTTCGTTCTTGCGCGGTGTTTCTCATTCATGCATGGAGGAGGTCGGGCTGCGCGGTCTCTCTTTTACGATCTCACGTGGTGTGTTCTCCGTTGCCCGATGGAGTTTTTCGAGACGACGCCGCTTGGACGCATCACGAATCGTTTTTCGTTTGACACGGAAATTGTCGACGATCTTCTCACACAGGCCCTCAATGGCACGGTGGCGTCCACGCTTTGGATGATCTCGGCCATTGGTCTCATGATTAGCGTCACACCCTTTGCCGCTATTCTTATTGTCCCTGTGCTCATCATTTTCTTCACCATGCACGCATACTATCGACGCACGTGTGTGGATCTTCAGCGCCTCGACTCGACAAGCCGCAGTCCGATTCAAAGCCACTTTCGTCAGACCCTTGACGGCCTGCCTGCGGTGCGGGCCTTCGGCCAGTCGGCCCGCTTCCTGCGCAACAACGAGGCCCTCGTGGACGGGAACAACATGGCCATTTTTGCCTTTGTAAGCTCAAATCGCTGGCTTGGTGTCCGTCTCGAGCTCATGGGCGGGTGCGTTACCTTTGCAGTCGCACTTTCAGCATGGTTTGCGCGCGACGCCATTGCACCAGGTCTCGTTGGCCTTGCCGTGCTCTGGAGTTTTAACCTGACGACCTCGTTGAACTTTTTCGTGACCATGAGCACGCAAGCCGAGGCGAAACTCACGAGCGTTGAGCGCGTAATCAACTATGCAAACTTGTCGCAAGAACCTGCGCTGCAAACAGTAGGCGTGGCTCCGCCGTCGTCCTGGCCTTCTCGCGGTGAGCTCGTTTTTGAAAAGGTAGTATTGCGTTATCGCGAGTCGTTGCCGCCGGCGCTATGCGAGGTTTCCTTTCGCATCGCTGCTGGCGAACACGTGGGCGTTTGTGGGCGCACGGGCGCCGGAAAGTCGTCAATGGCAACGGCGCTCTTTCGTCTGAGGGAGCTTTCGAGCGGCTCGATTTCCATTGACGGCATCGATCTGGCAGGGCTCGGTCTTTCCGATGTACGGGGTCGGGCGCTCACGATCATCCCTCAGGACCCAACGCTGTTTTCGGGCACTGTTCGTTTCAACGTCGATCCATTTGGCGATTTCACAGACGCCCAAGTGCAAGAGGCCCTCGCGAGCGCCTGTCTTGCATCTCAGGTTCGCATCGACGAGGAGGTCGGCGATTCCGGCGCAAACTTGAGTCAAGGCCAGCGCCAGCTCCTTTGTTTGGCGCGCGCCATTCTTCGCAAACCGAGAGTCCTCCTTTGTGACGAAATGACAAGCTCAGTTGATGGCGTCACGGACGCGCTCATCCAACAGACGGTGCGAAGCTCTTTTGCGGACTCCACCGTTCTCACCATTGCACATCGTCTGCACTCCATTATGGATTCTTCGCGCGTTATGGTTCTCGAAAAGGGTCGTCTGGTCGAATTTGATTCGCCGCGCAATCTCTTAAAGAACCAAGAAGGCTACTTTTATGGTCTTGTGCAAGCAAATGGCGACGAGGTAGCTGAGGAATTGCGCGCCATGGTACTGCCCGAGGAATCAGAAGAACATCTTGGCAATGATCGTCATGAAGAGCCCGCTGATGATGACTCTGGTGACAAGGGGGAAAGCCAAAAGCCGTGAATGACTCGCTCGACGACGCTAGAGCCACCACAAGCCGTGAATGGGGTCAGTCGGCGTCGTTGAAAGATGGCCTTGGCCTCCGGCAGATGAGTCTCTCAGTAACAAGTTAATTGTGCATCAAAATGCGACGCAACCTATCCTTTTTTTGTGTGTGTGTGTGTGAGTGTGTGTCGTTGGGGGGAGGGGGGGGGTCGTTCAAAATTTAAGATGTAGGCTTCTCCTGCTGGTTGTTGCCGCTGCTGCTGCTGCTGCTGCTGCTGCTGCTGCTGCTGCTGCTGACAAAGAGGAGGCAGAGAAAAGACAAATAAATCATTGGCAATTTAGAGCTTGTTCGTCTGCGACGGATAGAGGGGATGCGTCGCTCGAAAGTCACGAATGGACTCAATCCAGAGCTTCTGCGAACCATCGCTACGCATGTGCTGCGCCATGGCCGAGGCAGGATGCTGCTGGTGCTGGTTGTGGTTCTTATCTTGATGAGCGTCGCCGTGAGCAGAAGAGAGCCCAGCGACGTGGTTGGCGCCAAAATAGCCCACAGTCAGCTTGCGACGCGCAGCCTTGTTGAGAATGCGATCGGCAAAGAGAGCCGTAATATCGGCCTTGGTGGTGGTATCGATGGCCTCGATGAGATCCGCGAGTTTGGCAAAACGGTAGGTCTGGCGCTCGATGCGCGGCGACCAGCGACGGAGCTCAGCAAAGACAGTCTTGTCGCGCTCCAAAAGGTTCTCCGAGACTGCAGTCTTGTTCGCGCGGAGTGCCTCTTCCGACAGCTTGGAGAGAATGTTTTCGGCAAAGTGCTCGAGAAAGGACTCGATACGATCGTCCAGCTGAAAGGGATCGGCGCGGGACGACTGTACAATGACGCGCAGCGCAGCAACGCCCGCGTCGAGACGGAGACCACTAAAGACAATGTAGCCCAGCTGTTCCTCGGTGCGGAGGCGATTAAAGCACGGTTCCTGACAAATGTGTGCGACGACTCGAAGAGCTGCCTCGGTCGCAGGGTCCTCGAGCACCGGGCCAATCTGGTAAACAATCTCTACAGCCGAGTTGACGTTGTCTGCGTCTCGTGTTGGGTGCAGGTAAAGCGCCTCGACGCCATCGTCAAGCGCAACGACACGTGCCCCGGCAGCTGCGCTGAGAACAGCCCCCGGGCAGGCCACGGCGTCGCTGGGGAGCTTGCTGCGTGCTCCTTTGGCAATTTGCAAAGCCTCTTGAGGGGTAAAGTTGCCGAGAACGAGCGTCTCAAGCGTTGCAGAACGCAAATAAGCCCGCGCGTGATCACGCACAACGCGAGCGTCGTCAACGGCCTCGAGCGCAGCAAGCTTTTCGTCAATGTGCCAGCGTGGCGTATTGAGCAGTACTGTGCAGTTGTAGATCGCATGCTGATAGGTCTGTTCCTTCTCGAAGTTGCGGTAGTCCTGAATGAGCTTTTCCTTGCAACGAAGAAACTCCTTTTCGGAAAAGGCGGCCTCGTCCGAGAGCGTCTCCATGACACGGTCAAGCAGCACCGGAAGCTTGTGCGAGAACCCGCCAGCGGTGATGATAAGCCCATCGGTGTTGTTGCGCAGCTGGTAAAAGAGGCCAGCCACCTCGGCATCGTAAGCAAACTCGACGAGGTATTCTTGCACGAGGTTAGAAAACAACTCGGACAAGACAGCGGTGCGCGGGTCGCGGTAGGCTTCCTCGCTGCGCAACGAGATGGTCACAGCGCCCTTGGGTACCTTAAATGTTGTGTCTTGTTTGTGCCAGAGAAGGCCGCCCACCTCAGGCCCACTCGCGATGAGAACAGGGGGGCGCCACACGTCAGCGCCCTCATCCCATGGATTGAGGAGGGAACGCTGATGAACGGCGCCGTCGGAGTTGATGCCCGCGACAAGGGTCTCTGTCGCAGCCCGAAGAGCGTCGGATACAACAAGAGGCTGCCGATTTTGGCGCGATTGAAAGGATCCGATAACCGAGTCCGCGTGGAGAGGTTCAGGCGCGGTGAAAGGTTTGATTTCGAAATCCGTGGGGAGGAAGTTGTTGGGGTGCGGGAGATGGAGACTGATGGCATCGCGGTCCGCTGAAGCAAGAAGTTTGAGCGGGTCGCCCGAGGGCTGCCACGCGTCAAGAAGATCTGCAGAAAGATCTTCCACAGAGTAGCGCGTCTTGTACCACGTCTCCTCTTCCGTGGCGCGGCCCTCGAGGCCTTGATGTGCTACAATGAGCTGCATGTTATCTGGCACAAGGCGATCGAGAAGATCGATGATGTCTTGGCGGGAAAACTCACGCAGGAGCGTGCTGGAAAGAATGTGCTCGGGAGGGTAGATTTGCATCTTGGACGCGGCGCGCGAGACAAAGCCAAAGGGCGCAGTGGGCGGCTGGAAGCGGAAAGAGTTTGCCCCCTGCGTGGCGACTTCATCCCAGCGCCAGCGCTCGACGCCGGCATAGTCGTCGCCAATAATGAGGTGCAGGTAAGCGAATACAATTGCGACAATTTCGTTGACGTGCTCGATGCCACGGGTCGTGCAGTCGATTGAGATTTTGTAAATGCCAAAGTCTGAGTTATCAAAGGACTGGCCGGCGCTGAGCGCGTTGGCCCAGCCAAGTTCAGACTTGAGCACGGCCAGCACCGAGCCTGGGCCCTCGTGTCCGACCAGATTGGAAACATAACGGGCCGGCCCGCGCTCGTAGAGGCCGCGAAGAGGGGGCGTGGGCCACGACATCTCGATGGTGTAGAGCTCCTTTACAGGGACGACCTGGAGAACACGACCGAGTTGCGCAGACGTAAGAGGGCCATCGGCGCAACCGTATGCGGGTGGGGCGACTCCGGTGTTACGAATGGGAGAGAACATGGACCGCACCCAGTCGGAAAGCTCGTCGAGTGATTCACGACCGAGCACGACAAGACGCATACGGTTGGCCGAGTAGTATCGCTCGTGAAAGGCGAGGAGTCTCTCGCGCACGTCAATGCCGTTCGCCTTTGGGATGTCGCGCAAGGTCTTGCTGTCGCCCGTAGCGAACTTGTGGAAGGGGTGGTTCGGGTTACTCGTGGTCTTTTCGAGCTGGAAAAGACGCCACATGTCGTCTTGAAGGTTCTTGGCATGCTCGCTGTCCACAGCATTAAGCTCGCGGTCGGTGGCGTCGGCAGTAAAGAGAGGGGCAATGAAAAATTGCGCAAAGCGATCAAGTGCGCCGTGCAAATGAGCATGGCCGACGTCAAAGTAGTAGTTGGTGCTTTCCATGCTCGTGTATGCGTTGCTGCGTCCGCCATTTTCAGAGAGAAAGGAGGAGTAGCTATTTTCATCGGGGAACTTTTCCGTACCGAGGAAGAGCATGTGCTCGAGAAAGTGAGCGAGTCCAGGGACTTCTTCAGGGTCGCTGAAATGGCCCACATTCACGTCCATGGCCGCGCCCGCCTTTTCCGTCTTGCTGTCCGACACGACGAGGACCTCGAGCTCGTTTTCGAGCTGGAGCCACCTGTACTTGCGCTCGTCATTGACGCTCCTTTCGATCACGGCGTCGCCGCCATTGGCATCTTTCACAATGGCAGCCTCCCACGCCATGCCCTCGCCCGCCGCCGCCGCCGCCGCAGGCGTCGAGGAGGAGGAGGAGGAGGAGGAGGAGGAGGCCATCCTTCTTAGCGGTCCCGTCGCGCTGCGCAGCCGCTGCGCCGCCGCGAGACCTCGGGCTCGAATCCTGCCCGGCCTAGCTGCCCGGCGCGCTTGCCCCGCACGGCCCTCGCTGCCTGGCTGCGTGGTCTGCCTCGCGCGCGCGCCCTTTCTTTCCGGCGGCGTCTCCTCGCCTGGTTGACGGTCTGGTTTGCCGGCGCGGCTTCGCTCGCCGAGGTCATGAAGAAGAACGAGCATCGCCGAAGCGAAAGACTCGAAGAAGGAGAAGAAGGAGGAGAAAACCCGCCGCGGTTGCCGGTCAAAGCGGAAACGCGAGCTGGCACGATGGCGGCGGCAGCGGACCCCCCGGGCGGGGCCGGCAGGGTCGGGCCCGGGGCGGGGACAGCAGGCCCGAGCCGCGTGGCGATCCCACGGCTGTGGAAGGAGGACCCAGACGCGTACTTTTCCTGGGGCTTGACCTTGAGCGCGCTGGCCAAGGGCCACCTTTTCGTGGACCTCTTGCCGCCAGAGGGCGACACCTTGCACGATCTTAGCAGGGAAGAGACCGAGGCCGTTGGTCGCAGTCTCGAGGTCGCGGCAGCGAACTTTCTTGATACGAAGCACGTCTTTCGCGTGGTCTGCGAGCCGGAAATGACCTCGGACTTCTTCTTCTTCCTCTTTGCAAGTAATATGCAGCAGCAGCAACAGCAGCAGCAGCAACAGCAGCAACAACAGCAGCAGCAGCAGCAGCAGCAGCAGCAGCAGCAGCAGCAACAGCAGCAGCAGCAGCAACAGCAACCATATACGGCGCATCCACCAGGGGGAGGCGTAGGGGGGGAGGCTGGAGAGGATCGTCACGCTGAAGGCTCTCGCCGCTGGGAAGCTGGTGGTGGAGATTCCAAAAGGCTCTCTGGAAAACTTCCGCGCGAAGGCTCCAGCAAACATCGTGGTACGCTTCAACCCCAAACCCCAACACCCTTTGTGTTCATTCTGCAAGGTGTAGAGCGGTTGAGTCATAGCACGCAAATGGCCTTGGTGGAGATGATGACACGGAAAACCATGCCCGTCCAATTCGTATCGAACGCAGTCGGCGTGGGCGGAGCGGTGGGACCGGAACAGAGCCTCTTGATTGCAGGTCGCTACGAAATTAACCTTCCCCATGTCGTCGTTGCTGTGTCAACAGAACTTCCTGTGCCTTCAGCAAGGCACGAACCTACGTGCGGCACGCGGCGTCGGCCATCAGGGCTAAGTGCGTCCTTTTTCCAGTCGTTCTTGCTTCGTATACCCATCAAGTTGCCAAGTGACGCGGGCATGGACGCCCTTATATGGCGTGCCGCGCGGCTGGCCTCTGCACGGGCTTCCGGGCGGGGACCTGGGTCCCCACTGGCTGGAGGTAGTTCTAATTCGTCATTAAAGTCATCCTCGCGCACGACGAATGCCTCGTCCGGCTCATCAAGCGGGTCGATGCTACACGGGCCGCATCTATGGCCTCGTCAGCAAGCTCACTTGCCGGGCGTGCACGAGAGCTCATTGCGGGCCGCAGAGCACGTGTCTCAGAGAACTTTACACGCGCGCAATCCCAGAGATGGATCGCACCGTCATCATCAGGAGGACCATGATCATCCCCCTCATCATCATCATCAGCACCAGCACCAGCAGCACCAGCGTGGGCAGGCACGAGGTGAGTCTGTGAGCGGGTCACCGTCGGCGTCGTCGACGCCGCCGCCGCCGCCGCCGCAAGTACCAGAGCAAATAGTGACATCTCCCTTTCGTATCCCTCGCATTGATATGCAAGAAGTGCAAGATCGTCTGGAGAACATGTCCCTTTCCTTTGATGTTGAACGCCACATTCTCAATATAGTCACGAGTGTGCGCATGCATCCATTTGTGCATGTAGGTCCTTCTTCGGACGCAGCCGCATCCCTCGAGATGGTGGCCAAGGCGGTGGCGTGCTTCGTTCATGAAAGAGAATTCGTTGCCCCTGCAAATGTGACCGAGGTTGTTGTGGAGGCCTTGGCGCATCAGATTGTGCTTTCAGAGTCGGGTTTGCAACGCAGTGCGAATCAGCATCCGCAAATGCGTTCTAGTAGCGGCTTTCCCTCTCATCCAAAGGATTGGCACCCAATCACTGCGGCACGTTATGTTATTGCGCAGACTGCTCAGTTTCTGGTCCCGACCCCACGATAAGTCTAAAAACACAGGATGCTGATGGTGAGCAAGTTGAAGAATGTGGTTTTTGTGGGTTTGTTGTGAAGCAAGACGAGCTCGTTTATTGCTCATTGCTCATCGAATGGGCTCGTTCGTCAAAAGAACTAAAAACAGGTGATGTGCTGCTTATGATCAAGTTAAGTCAAGCAAGGCATTGCGATATCAGCAAGGCTGGGGAGCACAGACAAACGAGAGAGAGAGAGAGAGAGAGAGAGAAAGTGAATCAAGGAATACAAGAATGAAAGGGGGAAGGACAAAGAAAGCAAAGGATGTGTCAAGTTGCTTTTTGGGTAATTCGCGGAAAACTAGTTTCTTTTCGTGTGTTGGTCTTCACGGAGAAAAGAATAAAAGAAAAATCAAAGAGTCCTTATGCCTTGTTATCAACCGCCTCAAGCGAGGGTTTCTCCGCATCCTCGAGTTCCTTGTTGGCCTTATAGACCCTTGATCGCTCGTTCACGACGGTCTTGAGACGAGCCATGGAGGTCTTGACCTTTCGGATGCGGTCAGCGCCCACCATGGGTTGGCCCATGGAGCGTGCGAGGTGCTTTTCAGTGAGAAGCATGTTCTTCTCCTTGAGCAGAATAAACCAGAGCTTGCGCAGGTCGTCGAACGACTTGAGCCGGAGCTCGTCCGCGGTCCAGGCGCGTCCCGTCTCCACGGTGCCGTCGGTGCTCTTCTCGCCGCGCACGTCAAAGAACTCCTCAATGCCGCGCGTCACGGCCGCCGGCCTCGCGCCCACCGTGGGCCTGCGCCCCGCGAGCACGCCCGCTGCCCGCGCCGCGCGCAGCATCTTCGCCGCTTCTCCGTGCGCTGCGCTGCGCCGCGCCGCAGAGAGCTCTCGTCTCTTGTGTGGTCTGCGCCGCGCCTGCTCCAGCTGCTGCTGCTGCTGCTGCTGCTGCTGCTGTTGCGCTGCTTCTTCTTCACTCACTATCAGTCTACACAGCCTATGCCATGCTACTGCCGGAAGGCCTCCTAGGCCCTACCTACCACCGTGGCCGCCTGTCGCTGGCCCATTGATTGTGATGCCGCCATTCTTCACTTGCAACAGTCAGCAAAAACCTGGCTGCACTTTGGCGCGCTCCCTCGTCTGTCGGTCACCGCCCCAAAACACCTCGCGGAACACCGCGCGGAACAGAACACGTGCTTCGCTCCAGAAGATCTATTCCTTCCACACCTTCTCTTGTTCTGTTCCTTTCATGTTCGGAGCTCTTGTGAACGCGTTCTCGGCACGCGTTCTCAAGAGCCGACGACCAGCCGGGCGGTGACTACTGGAAACCTCAAGCACAAGGGCAGGCCGCATATACCTCCTCGGAAGGTTCTGGAACGCGGACGCACGTGCATCGGAGGATATCCTTCAAGCCCGGCGCGTTCCGGAAGTTTCCCGAGCGTCATCAAAGGTCTGCTTGACGCGGGTGGCGGAACGCTATGCGGTTCTTTAGTAGGGAATAAGCAGGAGACTCAATCCTTCTCGAAGCTTGGAGATCCCGAGGGCCGACCTTCGCGAAGGAATCTTAAAATCCGAGTAAGACACTGCTATAGTAAATAATAGATAGTACGTTAGCGTCCGGGCCGGGTGAAGGGCCACCAAGAGGGAGAGTGTCATGAGATCAATGCTAGAGGTAAATCCGGAGGGCGCAAACGGGCGGCTGGGAAAGGGGGAAGCAGACGTAGGGTACAGTAGGGCGCAGCTAGTCGTTGCTGAGCAGGCTAGGGCCGGGTGTCGAGGAGGTGCAACGGAGCAGCAAATCCGCAACAGAAGCGCAGCAGAAAAGCATCCACAAGAAGCAGTCCGAGCGCTACACGCAAGAGAAAACAAAAAGCAAGATGTCCGTCGAGGGTATTGGTATCGGCATTGACCTGGGCACCACGTACTCGTGCGTGGGCTGCTGGCAGAATGACTCCGTGGAGATCATCGCCAACGACCAGGGTAACCGCACCACTCCCTCGTACGTCGCCTTCACCAGCACTGAGCGCCTTATCGGTGATGCCGCCAAGTCGCAGGTGTCGATGAACCCGTACAACACCGTCTTTGACGCCAAGCGCCTCATCGGCCGCAAGTTCGCTGATCCCTCGACTCAGCAGGATCTCAAGTTCTTCCCCTTCAAGGTTGAGGCCGGCCCCAACGACAAGCCCGTCATCAAGGTCGAGTTCCAGGGCGAGGAGAAGACCTTCGCCCCGGAGGAGATCTCGTCGATGGTTCTCACCAAGATGAAGCAGACCGCCGAGAGCTACCTCGGTGAGGAGGTCAAGAACGCCGTCATCACCGTTCCTGCCTACTTTAACGACTCGCAGCGCCAGGCCACCAAGGACGCTGGTGTCATTGCCGGCCTCAACGTGCTCCGCATCATTAACGAGCCCACCGCCGCCGCCATCGCCTACGGTCTCGACAAGAAGGAGGGCGAGCGCAACGTGCTCATCTTCGATCTTGGTGGCGGTACCTTCGATGTCTCGCTCCTCACCATTGAGGAGGGCATCTTCGAGGTCAAGGCCACCGCCGGTGACACCCACCTTGGTGGCGAGGACTTTGACAACCGCCTCGTCGAGCACTTCATGGCTGAGTTCAAGCGCAAGTTCAAGAAGGACATGTCGGGCAACGAGCGCGCCAAGCGCCGTCTCCGCACTGCCTGCGAGCGCGCCAAGCGCACGCTCTCGGCTTCCGCCCAGGCTCACATCGAGATTGACGGCCTCTTCGAGGGTGTCGACTTCACCTCGTCCATCTCGCGCGCCCGCTTTGAGGACCTGAACATGGACTACTTCAAGTCCACCATGGAGCCCGTCGAGAAGGTCCTCCGTGACGCCAAGATGAGCAAGGGCTCCGTCCACGAGATTGTCCTCGTCGGCGGCTCCACCCGTATCCCCAAGGTCCAGGCCATGCTCAAGGAGTTCTTCAACGGCAAGGAGCCCTGCCGCAGCATCAACCCCGATGAGGCTGTCGCCTACGGTGCCACCGTCCAGGCCGCCATCCTCACCACCGGCTCGGACTCTGCCAAGCTCAACGACCTGCTCCTTCTCGATGTCACCGCCCTTTCGCTCGGTCTCGAGACCGCTGGTGGTGTCATGACCAAGCTCATCGAGCGCAACACCACCATTCCCTGCAAGAAGACCCAGACCTTCTCCACCTATGCTGATAACCAGCCTGGTGTGCTCATTCAGGTCTTTGAGGGTGAGCGCCCGCTCACCAAGGACAACAACCTGCTCGGCAAGTTCCACCTCGACGGCATCCCCCCCATGCCCCGTGGTGTGCCCCAGATCGAGGTGACCTACGATCTCGATGCCAACGGTATCCTCAACGTCTCTGCCGTCGAGAAGTCCACCGGCAAGGAGAACAAGATCACCATCACCAACGACAAGGGCCGTCTCTCCAAGGAGGAGGTCGAGCGCATGGTTGCCGAGGCCGAGAAGTACGCCCAGGCCGATAACGCCGTTAAGGAGCGCATTGAGGCCCGCAACGGTCTTGAGAACTACTCGTACTCGCTCCGCAACTCGCTCAACGAGGACAAGCTCAAGTCTGCCATCTCTGAGGAGGACCTCAAGAAGATCAACGACAAGATCGACGAGGTTCTTGCCTTCCTCGACCAGAACACCGAGGGCGAGAAGGAGATCTACGAGGAGAAGCAGAAGGAGCTCGAGGGTATTGCCAACCCCATCCTCACCGCTGCCATGGGTGGTGCCGGTGGCATGCCCGGCGGTATGCCCGGCGGCATGCCCGGTGGTGCCCCTGGCGGCGCTGCCCCCAACACCGAGGCCACCGTCGAGGAGGTTGACTAAACGAAAAGTCTTTCCTTCTTCTCCATGTTGTAGTAGAACCAAAATATTTTTTGAGGTTTCCCCCATTTCGTTTCGCTTCCTGCCTTGTATATAAAGTGGCAATAAATGCCTATACAGACACAGGCACCCGAAATTAAACATCTGTTGTCTAGTTCTCCGTGGCTGGCGGTCTTATACTGGCTATGTGGACATGTCGTTGCAATCCATGGCGGCGACTGATGAAGCACGAGGGAGACGTGTAGTAATCTGAGAGAGAATTTTAAAATCAAAATTATACGCGCGGCTGCGGCCTGTACCTAAAGATCCACCTTTGAAAGGATGGAAAGAAGCATACAAAAGCGCCAATCCTGGTCTCGGTAGGAGATGCGCACTCGGTCGAACCTGTTCGGCCAATGCAAACCTTTTGCCCTCTTATCAAAACAAGAAGAGGCACATTGTGCGTGCGGCTTTCGTGGCGCGTCGTCACCATCTCAGCTCTTGAATAACCCACCTAATAATCTTGAAAAACACATCGAGAGAGTCGCGTAGTACGTATACGCACTCACCGTCAAAAACCTAGAGCTGAAAGCCTACGCCTACATACAACGTGAATCAATTCTTTGATCGTTTTCGGTTCGCATAATTTACTAGTAATATCCATTTCTCCATCCCCATGTATCATTGAACTACCTTGATGAAGCCTTTGCGCCCGCAGCATCAAAGCCCTTTCCAGCGGTCGCAGAAAAGAGCGAAGTTGATCCGCGAGCTGTGACGAGCACCACGAGAAAGACGAAGACGAGATACATGGATGAAAGCGAACTGATGCCAAGCGCGAAACCCAAAAAGGCTGCCGTAAGAAGAAGACCGCGCGAACGTTCCGAGCCCTCCAGCAAAATCGCTTCAAGAAAGTCGACACGATCCGCCGTGGGAATCATGATTACTTTTGAGGCTGAAGACGCCTCGTCAAAGTCTCCGGTCTCTTGTTGCGCTTGCTTGCTTGCTTCCTGCTGACTGTCGTCGCGGCGGTAAAGCTGTGCTGCAATATTCAAGGTCGTCACGGTGGATGTGGAGGATAGCGAGAAGTAGGCTTGGCAAGGGAGGTCCTCGGGTAAAATGGTAAAGGTGAGCTCTCGCACAGGCACGTCCTCAAGCGAGACAACCTCGGTGAATTGCTGCAATCGACGAACCTGAGCACCTGCCGACACGCCAGTCTCTCCTGCAGAATTGTTGTTCTCGGGAAAAGAGACGAGTTCCCAATCGGCTCTCACATCCAGCTTGCCTAACTTGCCAAAGGTAGCTGTTCTGAGCACGTTACGCAATCCGAGAGAATGACGACGATTGCTGTCACCAGGGGCCGACCCGGACCGACTCGTCCGTGACGACTCCGCTGCCCCGTTGCTCGCGTCCGTGGTCCCCTGATTCGGCCCCGGAGACATGGCATTGCGCTCGTCCTCGTCGTTTACACCGCCCGTGAATACAAAAATGTAGAGCTTGTACTCGCCGGGCTGAAGGTTGCAAATGGTGCGGTGTCGCGTCATATTGAACCTCGTCAGGGACACGTGACCCTGCAGCGTCTTTTCACCTCCTCCTCCTCCGCCGCCGGCGCTGCTGCTGTTGTTGCTGCTATTGTTGTTACTGCTGCTGCTGCTGCCGAGCCCGAGGCCGAGGCCGTTCCCGTGGCTCCCGCCCAGGGCCCCCAGCGGCGACGACGCCGTCGAGCAGAGCCTCCACACGCTGTGCCAGGCGGCATCCTCGCCGCTCGCGGCTTCCTCGCCGCCCGCCGCCGCGGTCGCGCGCGAACCGCCCATCGCGCGCCGCCCTGCTCCGCGCGAACGAGACGCCGACGAGGCCGAGCTCGACGCAGACGGCTTTGCCGGCGAAGAAGAACACGTTCTGCCGCCCATCCTCTCCAAGCGCGTCGAGCCCTCGGTCGAGCCCTGGCAGAGGCCGATCGATCGGCCGAGGTCTTTCTTAGTAGATAGATCCTCTTCTCTTCTCGTCTCTTCTCGCCCACGCAGGCCGCGACGACGCCTCCGCCCGCGAGGCCGACGCGGGGGCAAAGCCGAGGGCCGCGCCCGGCTCTGTTCTGCCTGCGCCTGCGCCTGCGCTCGAGCCGAGCCGAGCCGAGCCCAGCCCAGCCAAGCTCAGGCGGCCGCCCTGGCGGGGTCAGCGCGAAGAGTCGGCGGCCGCGGGACTCGCTCAGCGAGTGTCTGTCACCCCAAGGCCCCTCAGGGGTGTCTCCGCTCGTCTGTCTCCGAGTCGTTGCAGAGGTGAGAGACGCCGAAGAGGCCCGACTTCGGCGACTTCGGCGGGCCGCGACGAACTTCGAGAGGCTGCGCGCCCAGCTGCTGCTCCTCTTTGTCGTCTTCTTGTGCTTCTTCTTTCACGGCGTCGACGATCATCTTGGTCTCGTTGCAAGAGTAGACGAGACAACTCAGGACTAGGCAAGACAAGACAAGACAAGACAAGACAAGACAAGACAAGACAAGACAAGACAAGACAAGACAAGACAAGACAAGACAAGACAAGACAAGACAAGACAAGACAAGACAAGACAAGACAAGACAAGACAAGACAAGACAAGACAAGACAAGACAAGACAAGACAAGACAAGACAAGACAAGACAAGACAAGACAAGACAAGACAAGACAAGACAAGACAAGACAAGACAAGACAATACAATACAAGACAATACAATACAAGACAAAACAAAACAACCCACCAACACAACACAGCACAACACAAGACAACACAACACAACACAACACAACACCTTGCCAAGCACGCAAGCAAGGCCGCTCGCTGGCTGGCCGAGGCGACGCAGACGCGGGCGCGCGCAGCGGAGGAGGGCGAGGGCGGCCGCTGCAAGGTCGCGACAGGCGAAGCGTCGCGGCGGCGCCCTCTGATTAGCGGAGGCGGTCCGTGCAGCACGGACACCGGGGCATGGCGGGCGTGGTCGCGTACGCCTCGTCCTCCGAGGACGAGGACGACGAAGAGGAGAAGAAGAACCTCGCGCACGTCGCCGCACCGCAAGAAGCTAGCAAGCCAAGCAGCTCTAGCACCAGCAGCAGCACTGGCACCAGCAGCAAAGATATCCGTGATGGCGCGAATGCTTCTTTGAAACCTGAAATATCAGGCGCAACAACCGCCGCCGAGACAGAGACGGCGAAAGAGGAAACGAGCACGACAAAGAAGGAGCAACAGAAGGGAAAGAACAAGAGAAAGAAGAAGAAGAAGAAGACTACACAACCACCTCCCGGGGGTCTGCCCCTCATCGAGGCGCCCGTCGACCTCAACAGCGATAGCGAAGACGACGCACTCAGCGAAGGGAAAGCTGACGACGGCGGGTCAAGGCATAAATCGGCAACGCTTGGTCAACTTTCTTCTCTATGGGACGACGCCGTCGATGACGATCTCGGAGATGTCGAAGTTGGCGTTGCGTCTGGGCCACAAGATATGCCAGGCTACAGCGTTGATGGAGGATACTCGCAAGACGCCACGATTGTGAATGACGGAGTTGCTGATGATGATGATGATGCTAACGGGGGCTTTACGAATGCACGTCATTCCGACAGGAAGATTCGCAAGTTACTCGAATCAGGCGCAGACCTTGCTGGTGTCGCAGTGCCCTTTACAGAGGTCAGCGAAGCTGGCGTCAAGGCTCACGCCAAGTCGCTCAAAGAAGAACGCGAGGGCGAGAGGGCTCTCGACCCGGTCCATGCCACCGCCGTCGCTGGGGCATCCATCGATAAACGCAATGTGAACATGACGATGAAACGCAAACACCAGCTTGTTTCAATTGCGCTCAACGCGCAGCAGAACGAGGGCGATCTGGAAAAGATGTGGTCGCAGGAGAAAAAAGCGCGTGCCTCGGCCGGTAAAAAGTATGGATTTTAACAAACAAAAAAAGTATGTAGCCTATTGACAAGTTGGAATCATTCAATCGTTGCATATTTTGGTGTTACTCTTCTTTCAACAAAAGTCAAGGCTTGGACGAAAGGAAATAGAGGGGGGGAAGGGCACACACACGATTGTCGTGCGAAAATGCAGGCAAATGTCCAGTCAGACACCTCGATCAAGGGTGGAATTGTCAGTCTGCCGAGCTCTAAAAGGTGAGACGCAGCAGAAACAAATCTGCGCAAACTCCGCTCAAAAGCAACACGACAACCCAGCCTCGAAAAGAGGAAGAATAAAAGATAATAGAGGAAACATCCTCGACATACGCTCATGTGCTGAGACACACGGCGATCTTTGCATCTGCCGCTCCACCGCTCGTCGTTCACGCCAGCGCCTCCATGTGGAAGAGCTTGAAGAAAAGAGAAGAAAGCCCTTCTGTGATTAAAGGTGCAGCCGGATTGTTTGTCGTTTAGACAATTGTTCGGTCCGGCTAACTGTGGAAATAGCGCCCACAGAACGCGCCTGCTTGCCGCTGGAATCCTCACAAGGTTTCGTTGGCATCGAGATCAATGACAAGGTCTTCGCCGGCATCTTCGTCTTCGCTGCCATCGTTATCACCATCGCCATTGCTGTCGAGCGTATCATCATTCGCTCCTTTGCCATTGTGGTCCATCTCTGCATGCCCATCCTCGTCAGCTTTGGAACCGTTGCGCCGCGAGGCAGCGCCGGTGCCATCGCGGGCCGCGGCTGCCCTGGTGAGAGGGGCGTGCTGGGCCTGACGATCTGCGACACTGGCGCAGCTCTCCTCATCAAACTCATTCGAGCCCTCCTCCACGGCGGAGAGGAGCGTGGGCGGGGTGCTCTCGCGTGTCGCATCCAAATCAAAGGTGGAAGAGGAGGAAGACATTGCCGAAGACGCAGACATGGTCGAATAATCGAGTGAGGCAAAGGACGACTCGACAACCTCATACGAAGCTGTCTCCCTCGACGCGAAGCGACCGCGAGTGCGGGGCCGCGGCGCAGAAGCTGATGCTCGAGCCCCCACAGGTTGCTGATATTGATGCTGATGTTGATGCTGGAACTGGTGCTGATAGTGGCGCTGGTGCTGAGAAACCCGCGCGCGGTCTTCGGCGTCCTGATGCTCCTGGAGCATGCGGTTCCGGTGGTGTTCCAAATCCTGTTGAGGCGTCGGCGGCACGAACGACATGTTCGTACGGTCGTTCGCAAATGTTGCAGCGACATCGACGTTGTCAAGGCTGTTCTCCACAGCATCGAGAGGATTGTTAGAGGGCGAGGTAGCCATGGAGGCGTGGCGGGCCCACTGCGCGCTCGAAACAGGGGCTGATACGTGAGACATAATGTCGTGCTTGGGCGCCTGAGCCCTGTACACATCCAAAGCCTTCTTGTTGTGGCGTTGAATACAGTGAAGGTCGCGCTCTTCGTAAAAGACGCGAATGTGACGGAGCTTGGGGTGGTGCTCGTGCTCATTGGGCTGCAGTTCAAACGCAAAGGACATCCACTCTCGGCACAAGACGAGCTCTCCTTCCGAGTAGCGCGTGACGCGTTCAATCTGCGCCATGTCCGCAATGTTCAAATCGTGCAAAACGTGCGAGACTGCCGTGGCCGCCAAGGCCGATGGCAAAAAGTGCAGCGAATTCACATCCAGCAGCGCCGTGTCAAGAACCTCCATGATGCGCGAGAACACCAATATCGGGGCGGCCGTCTCAGCCGTCCACGACCGGTTCCGCGCCTCCCGCGCTTGATTTGAGGACGCGACAATGCCGCATTCCGAGCGCGGGCTCAGCAGGGCCTCCGCGCCTGCGCGAAACGGTTCCAAGCCGTTGCGCGCGCGCGTGTTAAGGCCCACTCCGCTGATGCCCGGCGCCAAGCCCCGCACGTCTGAAGATGAAGTCGAGGTGGAAGAGGCACCCGTGTAGGAAAACGATCTCGCGCTTGAGCTCGAGCCAGAGCTCAGCGTCGAGCTCGTATGTTGATCCATGTCGCCATCGATGGGAAACAGCTCGTGCAAGTACCAATCGACCCAGGCATACGGCGTGATCGGATCGAGCACCCAGTCGAGTTTGGTGAGCATATCCGTCTCGCACTTGACCATGTCAGGAACATCGTAGGCGCGATCCGTCGTGTAAGCGAACTCGCGGGCGCGGGGCGGGTAAACTTCTTTGCTCTTGGCTGCGAGCCAAAGCGCCGTGACGCCCACGAGCTGAAGCTTTCGCCGCGGCACATTTTGTTCCCGAGAAAGAAAACGGTCCACAAAGGTGAGTGCTGTGTGCAAGGTCTCGCGGTTCAAGACGAATTCTTGGCCCACTTCGAACATCCAATCAAAGAGCGTAGCGCGCATGGCCCTTGTCAGGTTTTGTTGCTGCTCAAGGTAGGCGACGTCCGCGCGGTTGTGCTGTTCACGACGACGCATTGTGATCAGTACACCCTCGCCCAATTCGTGAATAGTCTCACTCGCCATGTGGTGCACGCCTAAGAGGTTGTGGGTTGCCACTTGGACCTTGCCGCGCTTGCGCTTGGTCTCCCCTGCTTGCGCCGAAAGAGTCGATGCATCAGGGTTCGAAGCGGGCCGTTCCTTGCGCTTTGCAGCCCTATCACTCCTTGATCCCCGCTGGTGCGACGCGCCAGCAGCGGTGGCTGCGGGGTCAGCAGCAGCGGCGGCGGGCCCGCGTCTGTGCTCAGCACCAGCTTCGTTCTGCGCTTCATTCTCCGCCTGGATCTTGGATGCGGCGTCAACAAAGGCAATCACGGCATGCGGTGGTAAGGCTTCGACTTGCTTGCTTTCGAGCAACTTGGCAATGGCGATAATCTTCACATGAGCTTCTGGGCCCTTGGCGTAGAGCTTTTCCAAAAGTTGGTTCGTGTTCTGGCTCATCCACGAAAAGTTCGAAGCGTCGGGGTTCTCGGGAGACGAGACGAGGTCCGCGACTTCAGAGAGAACCGAGTCGCGTGACATGTCCGGGTCGTCCTCATGCGGGAGAGCCTCTCGTGAGAGTAGATTAATGCCAAGTTCAGCAGCCGCAGCGGCGGCTGCTGCAGCTTCGGCCGCTTCCTGCTGCTGCTTCTGCTGCTGCTTCTGCTGCTGCTGCTGTTGTGAGGAGAAGGACGAGGACGACGAGGACGAGGACGAAGAAGAGGAGATCGCGCCGACGCCACGTGGTGCCTCGCCTGACCTCATAAGCCCTGCGCTAGCTGAAGCGCGAGTCGACGCTCGAAGCGGCCGCTTGCTTCCATGCATCGTCTGTTCACCAAAATCACTCCAGACGCCATCATCGTTTCCTCCCGAGCCACGCTGTTGGACCCGACTGCTGTGATGCGAGCGCGGCGGAGCCATTGTGCTGCGCGCAGTTTCGCTCCTCTGCAAATGGGGGGGCACACAACCTGCGCTGGATTGACTTCCGACACCTGCCGTTGGGCCGTTAGAATCCGTGCGGTTGCGCGTGCGCGAGCGCTTTGAAGAAGATGATCTTGACACTGCACCGGTGCGCTGCGGTTTGGAAGCCACGCTTGAGGAAACAGATCGGGCGGCAGTTGACGAAGAGGTCGATGACGCTCCAGGTGCGGGGGCGACGTCGGTCGCGCCACCAGCAGCTGCAGCGGCTTCGCGTTCCTTTTTGCTTTCGCCGCGTGTCCTGTGCGATCCTTGCCGCGCCACAGAACCGCTCATGGCCAGGCAGCCGCGCCTGCGCGAACGAACTGCTTCGGGCGTCGTCGTTCCGGACCGTGAGAGTGCTACACCAGAGGTTTCTTTTCCTGCTTGCAAGTCTGGCGGCAACGAGCCGTGTAAAAAGGAGACGGGCTCACGACCTTTTGGAGATCGTGAGAAAATCAATCTTTTTGTCCCGCGCAAAAAGAATTGTGTGGTGCGCCCTTTCGCGGCGTGCTTCTCGAACGATCCACGTCAGCGAGCAGTCAGGCTCGGAAAGAGAAACGTGGACGGGTACGTGCGCCTGCACTTGTGCCAATTGTCTCTGGGCTTGGCAAGAAGCTAGCTGCGCCGGCACTGACGTGCAGAGCCGACAGTGCAGCGCACGGGCCGTCCGTCACGACCGACGTGGCAGGACCTCGCTTCTCGGCGCAGGCGAGGTTTCCCGCGATGCAGCAGACGTCGCCTGGCTTCAGTGCGGCCCTGGCGTCTCCGCGGGCGGCCTTTCTCCTGTCTGCGGCGGCCTTGCGGTGCCGCACGGCCTCGGCCTCGCGCGTATCCGCCACCCACCAACTGCCGCTCTTGCGTGCTTAGCTCGAGTCAAGCTAAAAAAACAAAACGAGGCCACTTGCCGCGCTCGACTTGGCTTTGCTCTCGCCGACCCCGTCGCCCGCGCCGCGCCCTGCCGCGCGACCACGCCGCGGGCTCTCCTGCGCGTCGCCCTCGCGCCTCGCGGCTGGCGCCGCCGCCCTCGGCCGCGCAGCCCTTCGGCCTGGCCGCCCGCCGGTCTGGGCTGGGTTATTTATTTACTACACGCACGTACGGATGGATGTCCCCGCTCGCCGCCCCGCCGCCCCGCGCCCCCGCGCCCGCCTCGCGCCGCCGCCTCGCCGCGCCTCGCCTCCTCCCTCCCTCCCTCCCTCCCTCCCTCCCTCGCCGCCTCGCACCGCACCGCGGCCGCGCGGCGTGGCGTGGCGTGGGTTTGCTCGCCCCGCCTGCTCTGCTCTGCTCTGCTCTGCTCTGCTCTGCTCTGCTCTGCTCCTCCCCTCCCTCCCTGCCGCCTTGCCTTGTTAGGTAGCGCCAGGGCCTCCTTCCTCTCCTGCTCCGCTACTAACGAACTGCGACCTCGTAGTTAGGTGGGCTGCGCTGGCCGGATAGAGGAGATAGATAGTTGAGCATAGATTGCGGCCACGCGACACGAGCCGAGCCGACCGACGCTGCGCCCTCCCGACCCTGGCTGGCTGGCCGGACGGCCCGCCGGCAGGCCGATGCGCCGCCGCGAGCGAGCGCGCGCCTTGCTTGCTTGCTTGCTTGCTTGCTCGCTTGCTTGCTTGCCTGCAGGGCAGGCTGCGTGCGCGGCGGCTGCGGCCGAGGCGCGCTTCGATTCCTGCAAGTTCGAGCCCGGGTCGCGCAGACCCGTTCCCGACAGGAGGCGCCGCTGCCTGCCTGGCTTGCTCGCGTGCTCGGTGCCCTTGCGCGCGGCTATAGCGCACTTGCGGGCCGGCAGCGCCGACTTGCCGCGCCGCGCCGCAAGTCGAGCATCGCCACGCGGCGAAAGCCCATTGGCCGCCCCGATAAACGCACTTGCGCGTCTCCTTCGCAAGTGCACAATAACGGCGGAGAAGGGCTCCGCCCGCGCGCGGAGGCGCCGCCCAGTGGAGACCGGGGGAACGGACGTCATCTGTGGGATGACGCCCTCGACGCGCGGCCAGTGGAGCGAGACCCATGCGCGCTGAAGGCTTACGCCCTCACAAAATAGCGTACCCGTCACTGCGACCTGAGCGCTCCCACTGGCGTGAGAAGGGCCGTTATCGGCGCGTGGCGACTCTACTCTCTGCGAACCGTCCGTGTGTGCTGCGGGCTGTGCTCTCCTCCCCACGCCACTGCAATTTGAAAGCCTCAAACATGGAAGCACGTAGAGGAGAAAGCTGTGGAGGAATGTGGTGCTTTATCCAGTCCGCGTCACGATACACTGCGACTTCGCCACTGCGTGTTCGCGTACTACTGCATCTACGGTTAACACGTAATTGGACGTGATTAACGGTCCAAATAGAGTCTCCTAAGTCGGATATAAAAGCAGTAGTTACGGGACTTCCCCCCCGCATCTGCCCCCATTTATGAGTGCACTCAACACTGCGGGAAGTTATCATATCATGAGAGAGGGGAATAAATGCTTTTGTCCCCCTCACCGCACTGACCGAGAATGCCCAGTGGAGGCATCGCAAGCCGTTCTCTTTATGGAACTTTGCTCAACCATGCCACACTGTGAATTTAAGACTCAAAAGAAAAAGGACACATGGTTTCTTTCAGTCGAAGCTACATACCGAATTCTTCAGCTTCCACGCCTCTAAATTCAAAATTTACTTGTAAGAACTGCAAAGATCGTGGGGCGCTTCCTCACATGCAAGACCAGTGAGTAAGTGAGGAGAGTCACTGCACAAAATAGTTAGGAGGAGGCTTCCAGCTGGTTGACACTAGCGGCTGAGTTTGTGAGGTGGTTCCACGAACCGCAATCGACGAGTGGTCTTGAGACAGGAGAGGTCCGTTTGAGGGGGGAACGCCTGCACGGTCTTGTCACAGCGGGAACATGTGCAATGCGGCTGCTTCGGCTCTCAGCTGCCACTCGTGCGGTGTGCAGTTCGACCGTGGTCCACAACTCAGACAGTTTGCGCATTCTCGTAGTCGGAGGGTGATATACGTGGCTGTAGGCGTGTGATGTGGTGAATGGCGGATGTCGATGCCATTGTACACGACGCGCGTGTGGTCCTTTGCGCGAACGCACGTACGAAGGGATGGCGGGAGGACCTATCTCGACGATAACAAATACGACCATGATTGATGGACCTAAAAGAAGATGCAGCTCATGCATTGCGCACAACGTCAAGAGTGAGTGGTCCACAACACGCGATAATTTTTATACTTCTTGATAAACGATTCACATCACAGCCAGTACAACCTTTCGCAATGTAGCAAACAATGTGCTCCTTCTTGTCTTGATAAGAGGGTAAAAGGCAGCATTGGCCGAACACGTCCGAGTGCGCATCTCCTAACGAGACCAGGATTGGCGCTTCTGCATGTTTCTTTCCATCCTTTCAAAGGTTAAATTTTAGGAACAGGCCGCAGCTGCGCGTATGACTCTCGCTCTCTCTGACTAAGTCTCTCGCGTGCTTCATCGTGAGTACGTCGGCCTAAGTCATCTACACGCTGCAAAAAAAAATGTTGAATTTCCAAAATGAAAATGTGTGGCAGTGGCGACAGAACCAATGGTCAGAACGAGTGTTTCGCTGGCGGAGACCTTGACTTCAGAGTCCATCGCCGAGATTTCACGGCAACAAGAGCGTCCGGAATTCCTGGAGACACTTGTGACATCTGCGTTTCTCGCTGGTCAATCAACCCATCGGACGCACCACCGACCAGCCATCAATTGACCACGTCACCAACCAAATTTTTTTATTTTATTTTTGGGGGGTTGGTTGACTTCGAGTAACTCCGAGTCCGTCCCACGTTCGGAACGAAGGTTCCATGCGCATTCTTTGCCGGCATGGATGTGCCATGCTCTTGATCATTATTGGAGAAAGATGAATTCCCGATACATTCAAGGAGCTTAAGGTTGCCGTAGGTATCTTTGCCTACGAGCTGCATCTCCCTTCACGAACAAACGAGCGTTTCTCTTTTCCAAGCGCACAGAAAGAAGCTCCAAAACTATTTATGTAAAAGCTGTTTAGAACGAAAGCGGGCTTGTGCATTCTAGCATGCTAGTGGTTCATGTCCGGCAACCCTCACTCTTTAGATTCATTAATTTTCTTATTTTGCAAATGCTGCGGTCTCTCTTGTTTCTCCCAACCAGGATGCTTTTTTGGAGAGAGAGCGAGAGAGAGATAGAATTGCAAGAAGTCTGTAGATGTTTAACGGGAAGCGACAACAAGTCCGCGCCAGAATAATTTTAGCATAGCACCAGACGCATCTAATAAAGATGAACTAGGTCTCCGACCTAAATACCACTGAAGCCAAGCAGTCGGGACTCAACAACAAGTTGCAGATCAATGCAGGCAGAACCAAAATTATCCGCAAGTACTCCGAGTAGCAGCGAGAGACACTTGCCCTACATTCTACCTTCCCGTTTCGTGCTTGCCACGAAGCGGAAATTCTTTTACGTCCAGTCAAATCATCAACTTCTTCTTCTCCAAGCTCTGATTAAAGAATTTACTGTCAGCTACCTACGGATCGAGGACAAGAAGAAATGAAAGAGGTAACTACCTATGCCTGCCAATGGAGCCAGATGATAGTGTGAATTAAAGCTTCATGAAAGTTCCCACCCAAGTGTTTTCTCTCTACTCTTTTCTTCTCTGCTCTTCTCCTTTGCTATGACCGGCTGAGGCTTTACATCGAACCCTCGGAGACGAGTCGGAGCGAGATTGACTGCGGCTTGAATCCGTACTCAATACATGAACGCACATGGCATCCTTACTACTCCCGCCGTCTTTGTCAAGCTTTTGCATTCGTTCCTGCATGGATTCCGTCTGGTATTGCCTTCACGCTTGCTTACGACTCCTGTGCCCATTGTTGTAGCCTTTGACCTTGCGGACCTTTCCAAGGGATACAGGCTTTCGCGCAACTTAACCGTCACGCTCTCTCTGGGTCATTTCATGTCGATGAATCAAGCAAGCACCTAACCACCGGCCGGACAGTCTGCAAATACCGTGCGCGCGAGCGTGCGAGCAAGCAAGCGAGCGAGCGAGCGAGCGGGCGCGCACATCGGAGGCTCGCCTCGCCGTCACGAGAGTAGACGCTGCGACTCGACAAGCGAGTCCACACGAGAGAGAGAGAGAGAGAGCGCGCGCGAGCTGCACACTCGAAACGTTGCCGGCAAGATGGCGGCCACGGCCGGCGGCCTGGAGGCCGACGTACAGCGCGCCTTCAAGCACGTGAGCGACGTGGACCTAGACGCCGACTTTGTGCGCTCATGTAAGTCTAGTCTTCAATAGAACTTCAATACAGATGTCTTGGGAGAAGAGAGCGAGTCAAACTAACACGCGCTTTGTTATCCTTCGCTGGAAACGCAGGTGAGGGACTATGCAAACAATACAACGTGACCGCCGAGGACCTCGCGACGAAATGGGAGGTTATGGCCCTCAATAATTCAGGCCTCGAGTCTAAACGGCTCATGAAGAAACTTGATGAGTCGCTCGCCAAAGAAAAACAGCGCATCGAAGCCAAACGCGGCCGCAAGGTCTACGGGAAAAGTCAACCTCGGCAGGAATTCGACGTCAAGGGCGGCCGCGTACAAGCTGCAGGATTCGCATCGTCTCCCATGATGACCAAGCGCACTGTGAGCCGGATGGCTGGCCAGAGCCGCCGCATCGACGACTTTTCGCAAAAGTTCGGTCTCGACCTCACTCCTGTCACCTCGTCGGCGTCTGGGACGCCTTCCAAGGACTCGCTCCTTTCCGCGCAAAAGCGGAAAAAGGCCAAGCTCGAACGCCCACAAACGCCCACTAAAACGCGCGATTCCGATACTGCAAGCCTCCCCACCTCGTCGTCGCCAATCTGCTCCACAAACGGGTACGCCGAGCGCACCGACATGGGCAAGGTCGAGCTCTGCCTCGACGCTGGCAGAACAGAGCTAGCGTGGGAAGATGTCTGCACTAAGCGTGCAGAGGCCGCGATCGCGCGAGGGCCGGCCAGTGTCGAGGTGAAGAGCGACCTTCGCGAGCCGTACCCGTACATGTATACGACCATTTTGGAACGTGCAGCCATTCTGGAGGAGCAGCTTCTGGAAATGAAGGAGCGCTTCAAGGCTGAGCATGGCTGGTCTGACGATGACTTTTCGCCTGTCGGCCACACGGGTCAAGACGAAATTCTTGTGCTCGGCCGCATTTGCTGCGAGGCCCCGAATGGCAAGCTGAATGCCAATTCCCTCGTTCTTGAGGGTTCACGAGCCGGGGCCAATGGAATGCGCATTAAGCTCGAGATGGATTCCAAGATCGCAGCCTACAGCTTCTTCCCTGGGCAAATTGTCGCTGTTCGCGGCGTCTGTCCGTCTGGCGACACCTTGCACGCAAGGGAAATCTACGCTTCCGTCAAGCCGTCCTTTGTCACGATCTCGCGTTCCCGCGCCGTAAAGCGCGAGACCGGCCAGAGCGCCCCTCTCACCATCATGTCGGCCGCAGGACCCTTTTCGACGCAAGGCGACCTCGAGTACGAGCCCCTCGAGGATCTTCTCGCAAACGTCGATGAGGCCAAGCCTGATCTATTGGTGCTCATGGGGCCCTTTGTGGATGCACGGCACCCGCAAGTCGCCGCTGGCAAGTGCACCAAGACACTCGAAGGGGGCGAGTCTCTTCGTCTCACTTTCGAGGATGTCATGGCCTTTGTCTTGCAGCGCATTGCTACTGCCGTCGACGGCATGGCTACCCGCGTCGTCATCGTGCCCAGTCTGGATGACGTCACGCACGACGTGGCGTACCCTCAACCGCCTCTGCCCCGCTCGCTTCTTGCCGACGTAGAGCTCGCCGACCGCAAGCAAATGGTCTTTGCCCCGAACCCCTGTCTTCTGAGCGTTGATGGCATTTGCGTTGGCGTCAACACGCAAGACACAATCCTTCATCTCGCCCAGGAGGATGCCGCCAAGGTGGACCGATCCGCCCCCAAAAAGTCTCGCATCCAGCGTCTTGCCGAGCACATGCTGCACCAGGCGTCATTTTACCCCATGTTTCCGCCCGCACCGGGGGCCTCGCTCGAGCTTTCACAACGCTCGGCCATCACGCTAAAGTATCAGCCCGACTTGCTCCTCGTAACGTCCAAGCTCATGCACTTTGCCCACGACCTCGAGGGGACCATGTGCGTCAACCCGGGCAGACTCACACGCGGCCGCACAGGCGGCATGTACGCTCGCATCATCGTCAAGCCACGTTCCAAGGACGAAATTGAGGCTGCCGTCGCACCAGGCGTTTCAAGAGCAAAGCAAGATCAAGGCGAGGGCGCCCACCTCGCCTCTAACGCTGGCGATGCGGCCGATCCCCTCATTCCCAATAACCTGCCTTCCAGGACAAAGGTCGAGGTGGTGCGCATTTAGGTATGAAAAAGGAAGGAGGGTTAACTCTTGCTGTCGAATAAACGTCCAAGCTCATCTTTCTGGAAAAACAAGAACTTCTTTATGCTTTGATTCTTGCCTCTTTTTTCCTACTTTCTGCTTTTCTCACTTGGTCTCTTTTTTTCTTTCATTTTGGAGTCACTGTCAATCAACTCCAAGCATCGATTTGCCTCATGGAACCTTGGAAAAATCTCAAAAACAGAGGCACACGAGTCTCCTCTGGGCAACCTTACTTGAAACCAGCTGCTTTTGCTTGTGATAATACTTGCGGCTGATAAAAATGCTGATACTGATGTTAAGTACTTCTGCTAGCTAGGGCTCACGCCCATAGAACGTACTGAAAAATTACAAAAAGAGTACGGCCTTTGAGCTATTTACTAAAAGGTATAAACTTCAGAAAGACGCAGGAACTTGTCCAGGGGCTTGCTCAGGTCTGAGTGGGTTTCCCTGTGCGGTACGCAAGAATGTCCTCGGGCGAACACTCGATGAGATTCTTCTCTCCAGGAAGTTTTGCCATGGTTGCCCCGTCCACGGCTGCGCGCGCCACGGCCTCGACGGAAACAAGCGGAGAAAGAACGCCTTTGGCCACGGATGGAATTGAGCGCTCGATGAAATCAGAAATTCCAATGCGGGATAGACCTTGCATCGCAAGGCTAGCCGGCGCCATTACGGTCCACAACGGGATTGGCAGACCACCTTCTGTGTGACGTGTGCCGTAAATGCCAGAGGGTTTGAGAATGAGTGCGCTTCTGTCGCTTCCACCGTTGACAAAGTCCACCGCCGCATCATAAGCTTTGCGCTTCCCTTCGCGATAGCCACTGGGAGCCCATTGGGGCATAGTGGCGGATACAAGGACAAGGCGCTTCACATTCTGCGCAGCCGCCGTCTCGATAATGCTCACGCAAGTGTCGCCGTTGGCCTTTACTTGTGCCTGAAAAGCTTCATCTGAGCTTGTGGGCAGCGGCGGGCTGCCAATGGACACAATGATGGACGTCTCCGCGTCCAGCTTATCTTCGAACGAGGCGGGCTTCAACGAGTCCCCCTTCTCCCACGAGACGCCGTCGGCCCACTTTTGCTTCTCGAGGTGCTTGGGCCGCTCACCTTTGCGCGTGACGGACACCAGCGAAGGCGCGCTCCCGCGCAAGGCCAAGAGTTCGAGTGCCGTCGAGCCCACAAAGCCGGACCCGCCAAAGACCACCACGCGCTTGAACTTGCTCATCCTCGAGTCCGCTCAAGTCGACGAAGAGTTCCTTCGTTTCTTCGTTTGCTCCTTCGCGCCTTCGTGCGTCCACACCGTCGCCGCGCCACCGCGCCTGCCGCGTCTGCTTCCCTTGTCTGCTCGCTCGCCCGCTCTGACTGGCCGGCCTGCCTGCCTGCCCGCTGCCTGCCTGCCTGCTGCCGTCCCGCCCCGCAGGTTGGGGAACTGCTCCAGACCGCGGCGCCGTGACTCGCCCACGTCGGGCCTCTCACTGACATGAGCGAAGGCAATTTCGTTCGTTCATGTTCGTTCATTCTGCCACTGGCATTCTTTCGTTCTTTCTTTCATTCTCTCTTTCTTTCATGCATGCATCGCATGCATGCATGCATTCACTCACTATCGTGGTCGCGGTCACCTTTTCCCGCGGAGCGGTCGGTATCTTGCCCTTGAAAAAGACTGAAAGGTGGTTCCAGAAGTGCCTCGGGCTCACGGGCAGCGGCCCCTGGCGGCCGCGGATGTGCGTGGCTTGCAGTGCGCCGAAAATGCACGAGAGATAACGCTCGCTTGCTCTTCACACGCGCAGCCTCATGCAGAGGAGGAGGCGGCGCTGCCGCCGGAGACGCGCGCACGAAGCTGCTGCTTAAGAGAAGCAATATTCTGGCGCATCTCGTGCGCCTGAAGCTCGAGAACGTTGCGGCGCTTGTGCTCGTCTTTGTACTGATCCTCAAGGAGCTTGTATTTTCTCTTAGATTCGTTGTATTTGGACTCCAAATCGTAGAAACGCGTCTCGAGTCTTTTGCGAACTCCATCCTTGTCGCCCTCCGCGTACACGAGCTTGAAATGTTGCATGCTCAGCTTTAAAACGCCAAATTGCTTGTGGAATTCCTCGCGCAAAAGATCTGCCTCGCTCGGGCCCTGCTGCTTTTGCTGAGAGAGACGGCGCATCTTGGCTAGTTCGCGCGATAGCCGCGCGTTCTCTGCGCTCAACAAACGGACCTTGTCACGAAGGGCGGTCACCTCCTCACTTGAGCCCTGGTCGTCCCGAGCTGTCCCCGCGCTCCTGGCGGCACCGCGCCCAACACCTTCACGCGAGGACCCTGATGAATTGACGCCTGTTGTTGATGCTGCTGTTGCTGTTGCTGTTGTTGCTGAGCTCCCACTTGCACCGCTCGAGGAGGAGCCAAGACCAGGCACCATGACCTCTTGCAGCTTGTCAAATTGCCGTTCTACCTCTTTAATGAAGTCCTGAGCTTTCGCTCCCTTAGGCGGGGTCCACTTGGTTTCTCGTTTCGTGGGCGTTCTTGCAGACGACGTCGACGACGATGAAGTTCCTGATGTCGAACCTGATGACGATGCTGATGTCGACTCACGATTTCGACCTTGATTGCGCATCTCTGTTGATTTCGCCTCGTGGTATGTGGCTAGCATCGCGAGCGCCGAGGCAGTTGCTGGATCATGCTGCCACGATGAAGCATGCAGAGCAGCAGAAAAGTGTTCCTGAGCACTATTGTGGCGGGCCGCTGCTTCTCGAAATCGAGATTTTTTCGAGGCCGTGTCTGCTGCAAGCGCAAATGTATGTGCCTGGACTGCAAGAGATCCGTCCGCAGTGCCCCTTCCCTTCCCGCTGGCACCGCCTCGTTCGGCATACTGAGATCCGTGCTGTTTCTCAAGTGTTCTTGAGAGCTCTTGATGCCTGGCCTGTTGCTTCTCTTGATCTTGCTGCTGATGTGATTGCCGGTGTCCCGGTACTGGCGACGAAGGCGACCGGAATCGCGCGTTGAGCTGCTGCTCACGCTGGCGACGCGACGACTCCGCCATTCTCCCAATAGTAGCAGAAGAAGAAGAAGAAGAAGAAGAAGAAGAAGAAGACGTGGACACCGAGGACTTTCGACGAAGCGCGTGCGTTAGGAGGCCGTGCAGGTCGCCTCCTTCCATTGCTTGGCACAGCCACTTACTTCTCTACCTCTGCTTCGCCCACACGCTCCCCTGTTGCCGGCGGCGCTACGACGAGCGCCGCGCAAGAGATCGTTATTTGCTCACTCACGATCGTCGACTGCTTTATTATCCTCGACTCTGCCACACTCTCGCGCGCTATTCTACGTAGCAGGCCCTACAAAAGGCAAAAGGAAAAGAAACAAAGGAAAGAACCCGGAAAACACCACCTGGGCAGCCATTGTATAGTTTGCAGACTAGACACGACTAGTAGTAGCTAGCCTTGCACAAGATCTTGGCCCAGTCGCACCTAACAGTAAAGATAAAAGATCGCGACCGCGACCGCCGTGACAGACGCACAACGGCGCAAAAAGAAGCTCTGTGCGCGCGTTACTCGAGGTACGGCACGCGCCCTAGCGCCACGTTTGCTTGGGCAGCTCACGCGACTACATCTAGGCTTTTGGCCTTGACCAGGAAATACAATACATCTCGGTGGAACTGTCTGCTCGAGGAGAGGCAAAGTTGACCCGGAGCACCCGACATGTTGCGGCTCAAGCCACTTTTACTCCTCTTCCTCTGCTCGTTGATTGCTTCGCCTGTGGCCGCCCGGGCAGGAGGAGGACAAGAGCCGTCCACCAGCGATGATCATGACGATAAAATTCAAATCCATGTGATCTCGCACACGCACGATGACACGGGCTGGCTGTTGACAGTTGATCAGTACTTTGAGGAAGAGGTCCGCTACATTCTCAACACGGTAGTAGACAATCTCGAACGCAACCCAGCCCGCAAGTTCAACTACGTCGAAATGGCTTTCTTCTCGCGCTGGTGGGACGAGCAGACGCCAGTGAGGCGCGACGCGGTGCGTCGTCTTGTCAAGGAGAAGCGTCTGCAATTTCTTAACGGCGGGTGGTGCATGCATGATGAGGCCGGTCCTCTCGCCCTTGAAATGATCGACCAAACCACACGAGGCCACCAATTTATTCTTGCCGAGTTCGGACCGCACGCGGCACCCAGCGTGACCTGGCAGGTTGACCCCTTTGGCCACACCAATACCCAGGCATGGCTCCTGGCAGCAGAAGCGGGAATGCCCGCCATGTTTTGGGCGCGTATGAACTTTGAAGACCGAGAACTTCGAAAGACAGAGCGCGAACTTGAGTACATTTGGCGTGGATCCAAGAGCAATGGGGCCAACACCCAGATCCTCGGCGGCGAACTATGGGGCTCAAAAGGAAGTGGTCTCTACGGATGCCCCTTTACCTTTGAAGAGTATCACCAGGCAGCAGCCATGGTCGCCAACAAGGCTCGTCACGACTACAACATGGACGACTGGGTCGAACGTGCCGTCGCTGTCGCTCTTGAGCAAGCAAAGAACTTCAAGACCAAAAACATCCTCTGGGCCTGCGGTTTCGACTTTGCCTACAAGAACGCTGCGACATGGTACGAAAGTCTCGACAAACTCATGGCCTTTGTCAATGCCGATGGCCGAATCAACATGTTTTACAGCACCCCTGCCGACTACGTGCAAGCCCTCTCCGAGGACAAAAATGCGACATGGAACGTGCGCGAGGACGATCTCATGCCCCTCCACGAACACCCCCACGTTTATTGGACAGGATACTTTTCGAGCCGCGTGGCGCTGAAACGCTTGCTCCGCAAGAGCTCCTCTCTCTTACAGACTGCTCGTCAAATGGCCTTTGCGGCCTCGCTGCGTCACGTCCCTGTCTCGCAGCCCCGCCATGGACCACGCGTTGGTACCTCCTGGACGGACGCCTTTGAAGCGGCCGTCGCGGTCGCAATGCACCACGACGGTATTTCTGGCACCGCCAAGCAGGCTGTGGCCGATGACTATGCGCAGCGCATCGCCGAGGGCCGCGACGAACTTGATCGTGGCATGGTCTCTTCTCTGCGCATTCTCACCAATGTTTCGGGGCTCGAAGTCTGCCCGGCCCTCAACGTCTCCCTCTGCGCGACGACCGCTGGCGTGGAGCACCAGAATTTCACTCTGGTGGCCTGGAACCCGCTGTCTTCTACGCAGCCCAATCATATTTTTGCCGTGCCAGTGCGCATCCAGAGTGGTGATTACGTCGCCACGGCGGTCGCAAGTGGTACGCAGCTTCCAACCCAACTCATTCCCTTGGACGATGCAACCAAGAAGCTTCCCGAACTCTACTTGAATGAGTACGGTCTTTCTGCCAGTGAGGCCCAAGATATGCGTGCCCAGCTTCGCAACCAGGCCACGCACGTTTTGCACATTCAAGCTGATATCCCGCCGATGCAGGCGTCAGTGATCAAGGTCGTCCATACTGCCGACACCGTATCTGAGACCTCCCAGCCCGTTGGTGTGCGCGCTCAATCGCAAGAGTGGCCGTGGGACAAACCTTTGCGCGTGGAGACCGATATGTTTCGACTTGACTTTGATCGCAATACACAAGCCCTTCGCCACATCACCAACAAGGATTCTGGCGTTGAGGCAGACTTCACGCTTGACTGGGGCTACTACGAATCGGCAGCGGGTCCTTGCGCCGAGACGGGCTGTGCCAAGGGTGCTGTATCTGGTGCTTACTTGTTTCGGCCTAAGTCGAGCACCTTGCACTCCCTCCGAGGCGCAAAGGACGACAGAGATACTGACAATGGTACACGGCCGACGCGAATCAGGACGCAGGTTGTCCGCGGGGACCTCGTCACGGAGGTGCGCCAGGAGATCTCACCGTGGGTAACCCACGTCATTCGCCTCCGCCAGGGCGCGCCGTACATTGAGGTCGAGTACAATGTCGGACCCATTCCCATCGACGACAAAAAGGGCAAAGAAGTTGTCATTCGATACTCTTCAGACTTGCGTAGTAAATCTGCCTTTGCCACGGACTCGAACGGACTCGAACTGCAGCCTCGCATCCGGAATCGCCTGCCCAGCTCGTATCCAGAGCCTCGAATGGTGGAGGACGAACCTGTTGCAGGCAACTACTACCCTGTCAACTCGATGATTTCCCTCACCGAACCGGATAGAGCGCAGCTTACGGTCATTACAGACTCCACGCAAGGTGGCTCTTCTTTGAGCGACGGCCAGGTCGAGCTTATGGTACATCGTCGTGTGCTTCATGACGACAACAAGGGCGTTGTCGAACCTCTCAATGAAACAATGTGCGGCTGCAATGGTGCTGAAGACGCGACGTGCTACTGCGCCGGTCTTGCGATCCGAGGCGTTCACCGTGTTGTCTTTGATACCCCGCTCAACGCCAACGCAACCCGTCGTGTAGCCGCGGACCGCTTGCACTTTGCCCCCGAAGCATTCTTTAGCAAGGTTGTTCAGTCAGACGGGGCCGTTCGCGATGGCTCCCCAGTACTCTCCAGCGACATTCCCCCTTCAATTCGCGTGCTCAGCGTCATTGACAACTACGAGCAGACGCTTGGCGCAAACACGGTGTTGGTCCGCTTGCAGCACATTTACAGTGTGGACGAGCACGACGAACTTTCCAAGCCGGTCACAGTCCAGCTCCGCTCTCTCTTTCCAGGTCGTCAGGTACTTGACGCCCACGAGACGAGTCTCACAGGCAACATGCGCGTCGAGGACAAGCCCTCTTTTCACTGGCAGATTGCGAACGACAGCTCACACACCCCTCCTCGACAGCCGCTCAACAGGGACTCCTCGGAACTCGATGTTGAGATCGGCCCCATGCAGATCCGGACTTTCGCAATCAAGCTTCAGCCACTTGCGGCCCACTCGAGCCGTCCGGCTGCTGTGCAGTGAGGCGCGAGCCCCGCTTACTCACTCCTCTCCTTGACTAGGCTGTCAGAAGAACCACCGCAACCCATTTTCCCATAACGGATAGGCGCATTGATGAGTCATTTTCGTTTATTTATTTTCTTCTTGTCTTGCGCACTCAGGATCTGTCTTGCTCGATGTGAAGTTTATAGCTCCTTTGCCCGCTTTCCACTCTGCTCACTCTTGTTCTGTTTGCTCATGCATGCGCCTCTGCAGTACTCTGGACGATCTCCCCTCTATCTGAATCGCAAGTGGCCGGCGAAGGCTCTTGATCACACCTTACTACTACCACTGCACCATTTGACAAGCGTGGGCCGAAGATTGGCCAGGCCACGCCAGGCTAAGCCAACCAAGGCCAAGCCAAGCCAAGCCAGGGCAAGGAGAGGAGGCTGTTGAGGCGAAACGAGACGAAACGAGACGAAACGAGACGTGGTAAGGCAAGGCGAGGCGAGGCGAGGCGAGGCGTCCAAAGTAAATAAAGCCAAGAAAGCTGCTAGCACTCTGCGACAAGACAAACCGTGCCTTCAAGGCAGAGCCGCGACATGGGAGTCGAGGAGGCACGCAAAGTCGGTCGCACCGACTTCGATGTCGACGTTGATCAAGGTGGCCAAGATGGACGAACTGGGACCAAAGCAACCGGGACCGATGCGACGAACGATTGCAGCGTGACTGCTTTCCTCAAAATCGACGTCGGAGCAGCGTCAAAGACTGTACCGCGCGCAGCAACAAGCGCATCACCCAAAAATTACAACATGAAGGCGCCTCAAAGCCCCAAGGACCCCAACTTTAAACGCAAAAGAACCGTACGCAGGACCGCCGATGCTGGCTCTGCAAGCGCTGCCGTCGGGACCAAGCAACAAGTCCTCCGATGTCCGCGCTGTGCCAAAGAAGGATTTGCGGACGTCCGCGCGCTCGGAAAACACGCCATCACTTGCAAAGCGAAAGGTGACCCAGGCAGCCCCAAGAGGGGAGGTGCTGCTGGTCGTGCGCCGCTCGGCAACGATCGCATGGCAAAGCTCATGCAGATCAAGCGCATGCAGAAACAACACGAAGATAATGAGCGAACCAAAGAAGAGCAAGAACGTATTGAGCGCGAAATGCAGCTCATTATCAAAATGGAACGTGCAAGAGAGGAGCGGGATGAAGCCCTGCGAAAAAAACGGGCTGCTGAGGAAGAAGAGCGCGCCAAACGTGAGGCGGCAGAGGCCAAAGAGCGCGCCGAAAAAGCTGCTCTTGAGGAGCAGGTTCGGCAACGCGCACAGGAGCTCATGGCTGACAGCGACAGCGACAGTGACCAAGAAGCTGCAAGCGATGAAGCTGCTGCCAACCGTCGGAAAAGACTTGCAGAAAAGCTTGCGCAAAAGAAGAAACAGTCTCAGACACTCACGGAAGCACCCTCGCCAGACTCTGCGAAAGCTCCCGCTGACCCTGGGCTCGAAACAGACGGCGCTAGCGACGATCCTGCCAATGCCGCGCTTCCAGCTTTGGTGGACACTCACAAAAATGACTCTGATTGGCTCGAGTCATCCTACGAAGGATACACCGCTGCACACATGGCTGCATTCTATAACGATCTGACGCATCTCACAAAGATCGCTGAACTGGGGGGTGATCTTGTCACTGCGGATCCGGAAGGCCAGACCCCACTGCACATTTGCGCGCTTTACCATCACAACGAGTGTTTCGAACTTCTCGTGGGGAAACTCCTTGATACTTCTCAAGGACTTGACGCGCTTGATCACGAAGGGCGCTCGGCTCTCATGTATGCTGCAAGTGTGGGCAATTTTGCAGCAATTGCCGTACTCGCCGACGCAGCTCCAGAACTGATCCAGAAGGCAGATTTTAATGGCGACACGGCTTTGCATTTTGCAGTCTATTATGGCTTTCAGGATATTGTGGAGTTCCTTCTCCAGCTTGGTGCCGACCCAGACGGCCCACCAAATTGCGAAAACAAGTCTCCTGCAACGATGTGCACGGAGTTAGAGACTCTTGAACTTCTCATTTCCAATGGAGCCGACTACTATGGAATCGACAACAACGGTAGAAGTATTCTTTTTTCGGCATGTGCGGCCGGATACGAAGATGTTGCAAAGTTTTTGTTGCAGGTCGACCACAATAACAACAACAATGACGCCAAGACACTGGAAGGCGTCGCCGAAGATGAGACCGAGAATGGTGAAATCCAGGGTCCAGACGAGTCCCAGCGGCTCTTGAATTTTGCAGACTTTCGCGGCGACACCCCCTTACATGCGGCTTCGTGCAACGGGCACGCTTCCTGCGTGAAGCTCCTCCTGCAGTTTGGAGCGAATGTGAGCATTCAGAATCACGCGGGTTTCCAGGCCCCAACGCTAGCTCACTGCAACGAGCACCAAGCATGTATTGATGCCTTTGCAGAACGCAATATTGAGCCACAAGATATGAGTCAGTTTGAGCTGGGTCATCAAGATGGCGCCGGGCCTGTGGGCGGCCAAGGCGTTGAGAATCTCAACGCTCCCGAGCATTGGCAAACGTACACGGATCCAGATTCGGGCTGCGAGTACTTTCACAACCCATATACTGGTGAGACCACCTGGGATTCGCCCTTTTCATAAATTGAAGGGAGAGAGAAAACAACGAACAAAAAAGAATTGCAAAAGATCCTTCGTGTCGGGTAGTGTGCGCAATACTGCTAAAATGGAAACAGCAAAGGGTCCTTTCCGTTCGATTTTTCTTTTCAAAATAAAGATCAGGTTGCTTTAGACATTCAAGATAACAAGGCCGGCGAACGAGTGCTTGATCGAGTGCGTGCGTATGTGTGTGGGTGTTTTCCCAAAAGATACATCAATGGGACTGTCTGCCTTCCATGGCAATCTCACCCCGAAGAATTACCTTTGAACCGGTCACCAACCTTCCCTCGTGAGGACACTTGTGCGGAAATACAAGTAGTCGGCACGGATGAGGAGCAACAACCGCCAACGTCTCTTCGGGCGACTTTAGAGAATGCAAAAGGGCAGTTGCTCCACCAGCATCGCCCTCTGCGTGACTCCCATCGAGGTATAAAATGAACGTGTGCGTCGAACGAATGCCCTCTCGATCCGTGCGATGAAGATCAATATGCGGCGCAAGAGAGATCCCAGGCGCATATGTCAAAGTTCGCATAGCGGAAAAAACGCGGACGAGCCTGGCGGAGGTGACTTCGAGCAAGGCCTCCGCCAGCATATCCCGGATCCAGCCGTGCGTATCGAGAAGATAACGACGCTCAGCAGCAGGTGGGGCATCAGCGCAAGGAGCAATAGGACAGATAACCCGTGAGGACTCGAGAAGAAACCTTGCGCATGAGCGCGAACACGCATTATCCAGCACAAAGCTTCCAGCACCTGGATGCGTACTTGACCAGGGTATTAGCTCGCTGATTTTGGGTCGAGCCTCGAGCGCCGTCCATGGTGCACGTGGTTGCTCAAGTATCTGCACGCGATCCACACCCATATTGCAGCCTAATGTTGGGTCTGCGCCAGCCTCGAGAAGAAGGGCAGCAATACTTTCTGCGTTGGGAAGCATCGTTGCCCATACTAGCGCGGAGGCGCCATGTTGATCGCGAAGATTGACATCAACGCCGAGGTCAATGAGCGCTCGCACTCGCCAGAGGTCACCATCGATAACTGCATGTAGAAATTTTTCCTGTCTGCGATCTTGCGTGTCCCCCGGCATTAAATATTTGGCGGCCATCGGTGATTGGCGCACAAGCTTTGGCTTTGGCGTACCATGCAAGGCCTTGACGAAGCGGGCCGGCAAAGCGTCAAACTTCGCCTTGCTCTCCAAACGCACCTGTTCCGGAGTCCCAAGCCTTTCGAGAGGCGCTGGCGAGCAGTCGTCCTCTTGTTCCGCCCCGCAAAAGGGGCAGCGGAGAGAAGATGTTGAAGCCTGCGCTGCAGCCTCGATGGCCCGCAAAGCACATCTTGCACAGATCGTGTGTCGGCAGGCGAGCCATTCGAGAACTATTGCCTCGCCATTGGACTCATCCTGCGCGTCACCTGTGCCGCGTGAACACGCAGCGCAGGCAGCATTATCGTTGCTACTGGAGCTACTTTGATTGCCGCTCTGCAGAAATGACGCCTTCATCTTCTCCAAGCTCGCCGCGAGCCAAACCTGAGCAGAAGGAGGAAAGAGCCGTAGCGCCAGCGTAATTGACTGCCGCACATCTTCCCGCACTTCAAGATTCGTTGACGACGGGGACGAAAATGATGACGGGGCCTCGAACACGCAATCGAAAGCGTCCACCGAGGCTGCCGACACTTCTGGCGAAAGTACGAGGACCCCAGCCTGGAGGAGAGCAAATGCGATCGCGTCCTGGCCTTGAGCAAGGGCCTCTTGTAAGAGGCCACTTTCATCGAGATCGAACTGCAGCAGTCTGCGCGAGCCGAACCGGGCTTGCTGGCCCTCGCGAAGCCACTTCCGTAGGGCCTCCAGTTCACGAGCGTCGGGTTTTCGCCGCGAGCCCACCGCCTCGTCTTGCCGCGCAGCTCTACGTCTCGCCGCGCGTGCGCACGATCTCGCGACGCCGCCGCCCTCGCTCGCGGGCCGCTCCTTGCGCGCCGCGCGCCGCGCGCCGCCCATCCTCCTCGACCGAGTGCGCTCCGCTCTGCAGCGCAGTGCTCAGGCTTTGCTGCGAGCTTGTGGCCCACTCACCCACGCCGAGCGTGGCCGCGCTGCCGCGGTTTGCGCAACGCCTTTTGGCAACGGATCTATCCGCCTTGGGCCGCCTTGGGCCGGTCCCACCGTCCATGACGCGGACCGCGACTTCGCAGAGGACCGGTAGCGCCGCGGTGTCTCTTGCTGAGTGGAAGGAAGATAACAATCTCTTGGCTCGATTTCGATGAGCTGAAGTGATGGAAAGGGATTCGGGTTTGTCGTTTCGTGCTCTCGAGGCTCGAGCCGTGCCCGCGCCAGCGGCTCGTAGCAACGCGCGATGAGCCAGGCAGGAAGCAGCTCTCACAGTCACAGAAGGAAGGAGACATACAATTGGCCTAATTACAAATTAGAGGTGATGGCGACGCGCTTTCTATTGCTCTGGATCGTCTTGAGTTCTGATTGCAGCCAATGAGTTTGCGTTACTCCCATTCCTCGAGCAAGCCACCAGCTAACTGCGCCGCTGGAGCTCGCATGTCGACCGATGGACCTGACTGATAGGGCCTACCATGCGCTTCAATATAATATAAGAAAAAAAAAAAGTTCGGTTGAACGACATTGAGACCGTCTGCGTCCAGCCAACATGCCTGCCTGCCTGCCTGCCCGACTCACTAGCAGCCAGCATCGCGGGTCCTCTTAAACGAATTGCGTTGGCCTATACCTAATCATTCTCCGCATAACAGAGATGATCCTTGCCTGAACAGTCGCGCCAGGCAGCTAGATAGCTGCTAATGGGGGCGACGTAGAACCAAGGCTTCCAGTGAACCGACACTGTGACAGACCGTAGCCAAGAAGACCTTGTAGTCCTGGCGTTCAGTCTCGCTGCAAGAGGCCGGCGGCGCGCAGCAACGCGGGAAGATCGCTAGAGCAGGACGAAGAAGAAGTGAAAGGGGACAAAGACAAGGTCGAGGACAGCGTCGAAAACGTAAAGACAAAAGTTGGTTGCGTGCGTGAACGCAACCAACGCCACTTTGAGCAGAGGAAGAGACCTTGGCTCACATTCATCATGGCCTCAAACGCGGGCAGCGAGGCGAAAGATCTCGACGAATGCGGCAGGCACTCCAAATGCAGCCAAGAAAAGGAGATCTCAGAGAAAGTAGTCTCCATAATCGTAGCACTCAAGGATACACCGCGTGCAGGGTCCATATTGGAGCGCCTATGGCTTAACGAGCTTGACATTGGAGTTCCCTACGCATGCTGTACACTGTCTCAGGACTGCGCATTTACAAGTCGAAATCCTGATCTCATCGTATCAGACTCGGCAAACCTATGTACATGCGAAAAGGTCATTGACACTCCAGTATTTCTTGTCATCGAGGATATCGCCGGTGAGTCTGCGTGCATTTCGATGGGTGCAGCGGACGTCATGCGCGATAACGTCGATCCGCGTCTCTTTTGCCGTCGCGTCGACAATTTACTGAAGCGAATGGACCTCGAGAGGCAACTGAAGAGCTACGCAACACGCCAACGACGACGCTCAAGCAAATTGCTCAAGCCTCCGTTTCCTCTCGAAACAGCAAGCTCATCGGAAGACGTCCTCTCGACCAAGCTCAGGCAAACTGAGGTCGTTGCGCAACATATGGTTGCTGATGTCCTCACAAGAGCTATTGGCTCAATGGCAAGAGACGCTCCACGCGAAAACGAAACAGCAGCGCACTCTACGTCGCGAGACCTAGACATGGTAACAGAAGCTTACTCAAGTGCGACGTTGCCGGCAGTGGAGGCGACACGACACAGCGAAGACGATTCGAAAGACCTTCGAGGCTTTCTCAAAAGACAGGTATCTTTCGAGGGAAGCTTCAGTGGCCGCGGCAGCTTTAACGAAGATGTGACAGGTGCCTTGAGCGCAGCGCAAGACCGCCTTACCCACACGCTGTCCACGGACACCGAAGGCTCCGCTTTTTCAGCATCGCAAACGTCTATCGGCGATGGGGCAACGGGCTGTCACTCCGAGAATGAGCTCGACTATTTGCGCAGAAAATCGGTTAAACTCCATTACCAGCTCACCTTGCAAAAGGCCGAAGCACAGCGTTTGCAACACACAGAAAAGATGATGCAAGAATTTCGCTCGGATCTGAACAAGGTTTCTGACTTTCTCAGCGCCTACGACAAGGATGCTTCCTGCAAGACTTCCAAATCGGCCCTGGGCGACGAGGAAAATCTGTACAATACTATGCGCGAGATCCAGCTTGTGGTTGCCAAGCAACGACGGGCTTTTGGGGACGTCGAAGTCGACAGAAGCACCAAGAAATGGCTTGATTCCACGTTTTTCACACAGGACACGGGTATCGAGCTCGATCATTCCCTCGTCGATGCTTCCCAAGGCCCCTTTGCAGATCTGGAGCAGAATCTTGAAGAATTCGCCGGCCTCGAAGAGGATGAAGAGTCTAAATCAGACGAAGAAGACTCTTCAAAGCAGCGAGAGCAAGATGAACACCTCGGCCTTGGTCCGGCCCAGCTTCAAAGCATGGACCAGGAGCACGCGCAAAGTTTGGGAGCAACAGACGCTTCCGCCTCGCATCATCGTATGAAAAACGCCGGAACAGCTGCGCCTGATCACGCCTCGCCCATACTTTCAGCGCCAGGGCAATCTGGCACCGGACGCATGAGTCCCTTGGCAAGTCCGTTGAGCCCCTTGAGTCCAAATCTGGCCAAAGCTGGCGTCATCAGTGATCATGCTCATGTTCATGCTCATGCTGGGCCCACCTCGCCTCCTTCACGGCCCATGTCCCCGTCATGTGGCGGAACGCACAGACTCTCCATTCACACGTGCTCGCTGCGATGGATGGAAGTTTTCCGCAAGGTCGCGGCCTCATCAGATGCGAATCATTTGCCGACACATTCTCAGCACAACAGTGAGGTCTTCGAAGCCGAAGGCCAATCTCCACGGCGGTCAAGTTTCTCCAGGCAGTACGTGGAATCCGTCATTCTCTGCCAGGACGAGTGGGACGTGTGGCACTTGAGTGAATTGCAGATGATGGCGGACGCCTTCGAGATGCTCAGCCAGTTTGGTCTGAGCGAGGTCATTGGTGTCAAGCAAACTGCCTTTCGAAGCTTTTTCTCTTCCCTCGCTAGCTCGTACCGCGCCAAGAACCCGTATCATAACTTTTTTCACGGGTTCGACGTGATGAAGACGACCTTCTTTCTCTTGGAAGTCTGTGGACTTGGTCAAGGCATCCCAAACTTGTCCGGCGTGGCAGTCCTCATCGCCGCTCTGGGCCACGATGCCGGCCATCCGGGGCTGAACAACGTCTTTCAAATTAAAGCTGGCACGGATCTGGCTCTGCGCTACAACGATGACTCTGTGCTGGAAAATTATCACGCTGCGATCGTGTTCAGGTGCATTCGCAAAGGTCGCGATGAAATGTACGGAACGCTGGATACGGCGGGCCGGAGAGAAATGCGGAAAATCATTGTCGAAACTATCCTCAGCACAGACGTGAGCAAGCATGTAAAACTACTCAAGGCTGTTAACGAGGGAAGCGCTGATCACCTCCTGCAGCTCAAGCTGCTTCTCTGCGTATCGGATGTGTCGAATCCGATCAAGCCTGCGCCTATCGCAGATGCGTGGTCCGCGCGCATTTGTGAAGAGTTCTTTCAGCAAGGTGATGAAGAGAGGCGACGCCGCATGGATATTTCGCCTTACTGCGATCGCCAGCAGGGCCGAAGCCCCAAAGTCACGCTCAACTTTATCAATTTTATCGTGAACCCGCTCATGGAAGCTGCCAAGCAGGTTTTCCCGGCGCAGGGCCCCAACATGCAGATCCTCATTGATGTTCTCGGCGACGAGATTTCACGCCTCAAGGACCTTACCGAGCTTGCTTCGCCTACCTCTCCGCTCGAATTTGGCTCTGGATCGATTGCAGGACACGGTGAAACGGGCGCAGATCACTTGCATGCGCCATTACGCAGCTCGCGCGCCCCGCCTCCTGTCAATAGTCACCTCACGCGTGGCAACAAGAAGCTTCCTCCGCTCAAGAGCTCTTCGCCGCTCGGTCCAGACACAAAGAAGCGCAGAGACCTCCAAAAACGCCTGGAGGCGGCCTATGGCCAACCGATGCCATGAGACTTCTCGCGTATGTGCTCAGAACCCTGTCAGTAATTTTGCACTTTTTCCCTCTTGCGAGATCTGTCGGCGGCGTTGTCGTCGTCGGCGGCGTCATCGTTGTCGTCGTCGCCTATTTGCTTTGCTTGCGGATCCAATTACTCATCAATTCCCATCGATTAAGATAAATTACGAGCAATGACGCATTTTCACTCTCGCCGGTAAAGCATCTGCCGACGTCGTTGCCGTCGCCTGCTTGCTTGCTTGCTTGTTTGCTTTGCTTTGCTTTGCTTTGTTTGCTCTGCTTTGCTTGACGTGCTTTGCTTGCTGGTCCTAATACTCATCACTTTCCATCGATTGAGATAGTCACAAGCCGTGAAGCGCTTTCACTCTCGCCGGCAAAGCATCTGTCAGCGTCGTCGTCGTCATCGTCATCGTCATCGTCCCCGTCACCGTCACCGTCACCGTTAATCCTAGACCCGTCATTCTCGATATGCTCCTGTGACTGGACAAAAGCACGATATTCTGTCAAGTAACCACGCGCTCTCTCCTCTTCTTCATCGACAATGTCGGCCTCGGCAATTTGCACCTTCCACACGCGGCCTGAGGCCGCCTCAGAAGGGGTTTGCTTGCGAATACGCGCGAGGATTGGTCGCACCGCCTCCGGCCACTCAATAAAGCAAATGTCGCGCCGTAGCAAGGCAACGTCCCACTCAAACGCCTCTTCGTCCTCGACCGTGATCTCAGGGAGACGATAGAGGTCATAATGCCGCAAAAGAGCGCCAGCACAAGCCTTGGGTTCCATGGCTGGGCCGTAGATGAGTTCGAGTAGAAATGTTGGTGAAGGCACCGCAAGTGCTTCATTGGACAAGGCCGATCGAATTGCTCCACGTGCAAATACGCTCTTGCCGCCGCCCACTTCGCTTTCAAGCAATATCACATCCCCTGCACGTAGCTGCGAACGCAAGAACCAGGCGCCAAGAGCCTCCATCTCGCTGGCCGTCCGTGCCATAGCTTGCCACGCTTCCATCCCTTTTATCGCCTTGCTCGACAGCTCTATCGTCGCGTCGTTCGAAAGCCCTCGCGCAGGGTTACGAGCGTATGTGCGCGCCCATGTCTCCGCTCGAGTGCGCCGCAGCGCCCTGCCTGCGCGCGAGAGCATCTCTCGCAAGCTCTGTTAACGTTGCGCCCTTGGCTTGACGAATTGATGCCAAAGGTTTCGCCGGCCGCCTGTTTTGTTGGTCTGCCTGAAGGCGAAGGACGCACGAAATGTGTCTCTTGCGATTGACGAGGCGATTGACAGGCGCAAAGGATCGTGACAGCAGTCCCTTGATAAGCGGACGAGCGTGGGTCATACAATAGGGACAGTTGAATGGAAGCCTCGCAAAAAGCATGACCCCCATGAACTCCAAAGGATTCCATTATTCGTCCCTCTTTACTCTAGCACCCGGGCCACGGCAATATCAAATGTGATGGTCAGGCACAAGCAATTGTTCGAGCTTGCAGCTTTGTTTTGCGAGGAAGCACTGCCGCATGGCTACAAGTGGAAAGAATCCTTCCACATAAAGTGAATGATTGATTGATTGAATGAAGCTGGTGCACAAAAAACTAGATGAAGGGCGGCCTCGTCGGCTAAAATGTTGGATGCGCAATAAGTGCGACGCCTCGAAGAATGACATCCTGACCCAAATCTGCTTCCACATGAACATCAGAAAGCAAATGTGCGCGAGATGCGTTCGCATAAAGCGGCAAACGGACGTGAGTGGATGCGTTAGGCGCTGTGTCGTGGCGCCATGTGAAGGTGCATGAAACTGCAGTGCGTGAAGAACTCGGTGACTCGGCGGAAGCGTTTGTTGAAGCCGCTGCAGCACGTGCAGCTTCGCCGCCGCCTTCGAGAATAACTTGCGAACTGAACCCCGCTGAGCTCGCGCCTTCACCTTCGCCAAGAGAAGCGTGAAGCCAAAGCTCTTCAAGCGAAAGGCCTAGCGCCTTGGCAACCTGCTGCCGAGTCGCGGTGAGGAAGGCACCCGGCGAGAAGAGGAGACCAACGTCGATTTGAAGCGGCAAGCGGAAGGCCGCGTCACCTCCTAGAGACAATACCTTTTCAAAGGCCTCGAGACGCACGAAAAAGTCTTGGACCCATGCATCCAAACTTGCTGCCGGCATGACCGCTTGCCAGTCCGCGGGCACAGTCTTCTGCTGGATGTGCGTTGAGAGGACCTCCAGTTCGTTTGTCATACGCTGCTCCCCACGCAAAACCGCCAACATACCCGCGCTCTTGGCGCGAATATCGCGCAAGGTCGCCATCGCCGTGCGGGCTTCGCGCTCCCAGCAGCGAAAGATTGGGTTCGAAACAAGATTGTCCGTGCGCGAAAGCGTGCTGGCACAAAGGTCCTCAAGAGCCGCTGCCTTTGCCGCCTTTTCGGACCAGATCTGCACCTGCTGCGCAGCAAGGGTCATCCAAGCTGGCTTGGCATGCGCGGCCGTCCCGTCCTCTACGCTCGCTGCTGACAATCGGACCCTCAAATCTTGCTCTGCTTCGTCGTCGTTGTGACTCCTCTTGTTGTTATCATTCGCATCGCTAGCAGCCGAGAGTCCCGCGACAGCGCTGACATGCTCGCCAGCCTCGAGTCGGAGATAGACGCGTTGAAACCTTGCAGACTCGTTTTTGAGCAAAATATTCTCTGCGGTCCTTGCAAGCCCGAGCCACGATGGGTCGTTGTCCGAAAGGAGCTCGCCCACCCAAGACTCGAAGCGCGCCTTGCTCGCCCCCTCTGGCGGATGAAGATCTCCACCCTTCACGAGGGCAAAGTCCGTCTCAAAGATTTGGGGCACGAAGAGTGACTCAAGGATGCCGTCGAGAATTTGCTGGTCGAATTCGTTGTCGATCCGACCGCCGTACGTGGATTCAGCCAAGATGTCCCGGATCGCAGTCCATGGCAGCTCCTCAGGGGCAACGTGCTCACGGCCTTGCGCTACGCGGTCTACCCACTCGTCAATCACATCCATGGCGCACGCCTGGTCCGAGTCGCTAAACTCATAAAGCTTTGTCCACCCAATAGGCGCAAATCGGAGTCGCTCGAGAAGGACAGCATGAAACCACGCAAGCGCAAAGTATAAGCGTGCGCGTTCCTTGGGACCGCGCTCGACCCTTTCGGCCGGCATGGCCTGTAACGACCGGAGCAAACTAGCTTTGACTCCCTTGGGCGCCTCAAACATAAGCTTGTTACTCTGCCGCAAGAGCGTCTTGGGCAGCTTCTCGTTAAGCTCGCTCGTGAGAATGAGGCGAAAGTCTGCGCGGGCCCGCATACCAAAGATGCGTTTCTCCAAAGCCATGAGCCATTCACTGGCCAAGTGCACATTCTTGAGCATTACCCAGCCGCCTTCCTGAGCCCCAGCCGCGATCGCGGCGTCCGCATCGCGGAAGCCCTCGGCCGAGCCGAGCGCAACGCTACGGCAGCGCACGCCCGCCGTCGTGGCCAAACGGTCCACGCTGCCACTCATGTCAAAGCCTCGTGTGCTCAACAGGAGCACAGGGGTTCCTGCCTTGGCCTCACTAAGGATGGCCTGCGAAAGGTCAAGCATGGTGCGTTGCGCATCCAAAAAGCTGGTTCCAAATGACGCATCCACGACCCCACGGAGACCGGCAAAGACCCTATCCGGCCGGAAAATGCGCAGTCCAAGCATGCGGTCTACGGGATCCTCGGCCCAGGCATCCGGGACCTTCTTTTCGGGCACCTCGGCTTGCGCCATCTCCGCCCAGGCCTGTGCGTTCTCGCGAATGTGTTCCGCCAGCTCAGGCCGCGTCTTGAGCGTCTGGGCGAGCGCTGCCACATCCGCCTCTCCACGCACGGAAGCAGGGAGGGTATCTTCGAGGAGAGAGCGTGCTGCCACGAGGTCCGCGGCCGCGTCGCTCGCAAGCGCAGCCGAGATCCGTGCGCCGAGCGCCGGATCCGCAATGGCAGCCAGCATGACCGCAAAGAGCAGCTCGTCGCGCTCTAGCAGCGACTGCTTGACGCGGCGAAAGAGCTCGGCGAGGAAACGGTCGTGCAGGCGCTCGAGTCGTGTCTCGTGGCTCAGCGAGGAAGACTTGGCGTCGCTGTCCTGGGGTTCGTGACCCAAGAGTCCATCGAGGATCTCGAAGAAGAACGCTAGCGAGAAGTGATACGTAAAATGCACGTCGACCATGCGTCCAAGCGCAAAGTAGGCACGCGAGCAGAGAACCGCAAACTTGGAGTAAAACGTCGAGGTGGCGGCGACTGTTTCCAAGACTTGGTCGGCCTCGGCCGCCTTTTGCTGAATTTCCCGAGCCTCCTGCTTGAGGCTCTCGAGCGTGCGAATGATAGAGTCGTCATCGAGAATGTTGACCTTGGCCTCATTGATTGAGTCGAGAAGGCGGTCCTCCAGTTCGCGCAGCCGGGCCTGGAACTCGCCTTGAAGCTTGAGCAGGTCCTCCCGCTGCTGTTCTACGTCCGGACGCTCCGCGCGCAGCACCTTGCCCAAGCAAAGCGCCTCCAAGCTCGCCGGAGTCACCGTAAAGTTTACAAAGGTCACGCGGGAGCAAACATCAGGCGCAAACTGAAACGTCGGGTCTCGCGTCGTCAGGTACATGGAGAAGCTCGGGCTGAAATCAATATCCTGGTCTCCGAGCCGCACGAGCATGCGGCCTCCTGTGCGGTGAATTTCACGGTTCAAAACGGGATTGAGAACAGGATCAATATTCTCCACGTCCGTGATGACGAGGCAAGTTCCGAAACGAAGAGCGCTTTCGAGCTGCTTCATGAATGACGCATCCAAGAAACTCGTCTTGACAACCTTGCGGTCCTCGAGGTGTTTCATGAGAAAGTCTGACGCCTGGCCCGACGGGTCCACGACCAGTGGAAAACGATTATAGTGCTGCAGGATCACAGCGTTCTCCTCGCACAAGTTGTCCTTGGGAAGGCCTTGTGCGTGCCAGGCGAGGCGTTCCGCGGGCCGACTCATGTACTCAACAAGCGAGAGACCCTTGCGAAAGGAAATGCCGAAGCGAGAGAGAAGAGCGCGCCAGTCTGCAAAGAAGGTCTGACGCTGCTGAAAACCAAAAAAGCCACCATAGGAGATAAAGGCCGCCGACAAGAGGACGTCGCCCACAAGTGTGGCCATCTGATCCGCAAAGCCGACGCGAGCCTCGGTCCAGCGCTCGTTCTCCTGAGACAAGGAGTCGAGGAGCGCCGTCGAACGCTCGACCTTTGATTTTACGGAATTCATCTCGGACTTGATGGTCTCCGTCTCTGCGATAAGCACGGCGTATTCCTCTTTGAGCTGGGCAATCTGTTTTTCGAGTTCTTCGACCTTGACCATTTCTTCTGCTTGGCGCTCTCGAAGGGTCTCCGACTCCTTGGCAAGCTCGTCAATCTCCTCGCGCAAAGGCTGGATGCGCAGCAGAATTCCGGCGTAGTCCAGCTGGGACACGATCCACTTGAAGAGCGCCACACACGCCTTGTTGGCGTGGAGCACCTTCTCCTCCACAAAATCAGGATTTTCGAGCATCTTTTGCACCTTTGCGCGCCGATCTTCCGTGAGATCCTCGGACTGGAAGTTCACTACGTCGGGGATGAACTCTCTGCGTTGCAAGATGCGACGAATGTCGGCCCAGGATGTGAAAGAAAGCCCGAGCATCACGCACACGGCCTCCAGCGTCAGCTTGACCGCAGCGGGTGGGTTGTTCAGCGAACGCATCTCGTCGAGATGGGCGCGACGGATGTCGCTGACAGCCTTTTCAGCGTCCAAAAGCGCCGGCTTTGCCTGACTGAGCTCAGCCTCCGCAGTGGCGCGTTGCTCGTCGACCTTGGCGTTTCGCTCGTCAAGCTCGACGCCCATGCGCTCCGCATCTATTTTCTTCTTTTCAGCCTCATTTTGATCGCTCACCATTTGTTGCAACTTGGCGTTGGCTTCCTTGTTCTTGGCCTCGAGCTCGGCCTCCTTGACGGAAAGGCTCTGGCCAAGTTCTTCGACCTGGTTGGCCGTCTCGCGGAGCTTGTCAAGACCAATGTTGAGATGAAGCTGCTGCTCCTCGAGATGCTCACGTTTTTGGTTATAAAGATCCACGCAATGCTTGATGAGGTCCAAGTAGTCACGCGGCGACACAAATGTACGATTTTCGTGGCGCGCTGCCTGCGCTTGCGAAACGGCCTGCACAGACTCGTGCATGAGAACCAGGGTTGCAACCACGGCGTGACGATACCGAAGAGGCTCGTCTCCGTTCGACCTCCCTGCACCTGCGAGCTTGGCCTCGATCTCGTCGCTCGCTTCAATACTCGGAGGTGAGTAGTCCTGAGCGCTCGCCTCGAGGTCCAAGGTTCGCGTGAATTCGTGCGCAACCTGGGCCAGAGCTTGTCCGGACCAATCTCCAAACCAGTCCACGACGCAGCGGTTGAAAAGCGCTGGCGAGGTCGCCGCGCGGTTTTTCAAGTCGCTCGACGCCGGGTTCATGGTGAAGACCACGTGTAAGTTGCGCTGAACAGCACGAGTAAATGCTTTGAACACCTCCTCGTCGTCGTCGGTGTCAATGACTGCTCCCGAGGTACCGTCACGCTGGATCGCTTCACGGCACGCGCTCATCAGAGCATTGTACTCGTCGCCTTCAAACAGGCCCGGAACCTCTCCGCTTGCCAACAGGGCATTCATACGCTCCAAAAACGCCGACTCGAGCACATTCGACTCATCAAAAATGAAGCACACCTTTTCCCCTTGGCATCCCGCCTGCTTCATAATGTATCGCAAGTCTTCATCAAAGTCATCCAGCGAGTATTTGCGCGAAAGTTTGATCTGAAAGACGCGGAGACCGTTCATCCAAGCCACGAAACGAGAGAGAACTGTCTTGCCGGCCCCAGACTTACCCACAAGAAGCAGGTGGCCAAGCGGCTGCCGCAGCACGCGATCGATGCGCAGCACGTGCTCGAGAACATCATCAAAGACCACAAGAGGCACATTGAGCTCCTCTTCGTAAAATACGCGAAGCCGGGCCTCCACATGCTCGCGCAGCTCCACCGGATCGACGCTCACGTAGTTCTTGCTAATCCAGTTCGCGAAAAGAACCGGGCGACGGAGAGCCTCTGCATGGTCAGCGCCGGGGAATCGTGCGCGCGCGACGCTGTCGAGGTTGTCGGCGCACCACGCACGTTCCTCGTCCGTGACGAGCCGATCGTGAAAGAGACGAAGACCCTCATGCAACCACAAGCGAACCAAAAGATCCACCGAAGCTGTTTCCATCTGGCCAAGCGCCTCGTACAGCGCACGCATCCAGCGCGAGAGCTCACGGGGACTGTACACGTAGTGCGGAGCAATGTCTGCTGAGAACCGAGCCTTGTTTGCAGCGTAAACGTCAACCATAGCTTCTGTGAGCGCGTCGCCGTGGGCACGGAGCGAAGGCTGTAGTTTGAGCAGAGCACGATTGAAGGTGCCGTAGATTTGCCGAAGCGAGTCGGCAACGGGGTAGTCAACGAGAAGTAGTGGAGTGTGCCGCAAGAAACGATGCGACAGCGGGACACGGCCCGGATCCGTCGGCGGGTTGCAGGCGCTGACGAACTGAATACGCTCCACAGAGACCCAGGCGAGATCGCGCGGCCGCCAAAAGCCTCCCTGCTCGACGATCTGGCGCATAAAGGTTATCACGTGTTGCGTCCCGTACGCATCTGCAACAGGCAAGTTAACTTCGTCGCAAAAGACGACGAGCCAGCGATCGGGCTGCGGTGGAGCGAGCACCACGCCGGTCCTCGTCGCCTTGTATATGCAGTACTGCTCAAAGGTTTTCAGAATGAGCTCCGGGGTGGTTGCAGAGCTGAAGTTGAGAGATGCAAGCTCAAAATTCGGCATACTCTGCAATACGCTCGTGAGAGACATGGTCTTGCCTGAGCCTGGTGGGCCGCACAGAATCAGGGGCCGGTGCTCGTCGAGCCAGGCATGCAAAACTTGGGCATGGCGCACAGTATCCACGGTTGGGATGACCAGGTCCGTATCCATGACGCGGTGCGGGTCAATCTCCATCTTTGGCACGCTGTCCTGCCACGCCCGCCATCCGCCGTCCTCGACATTCACCTCGAAAGCCCATAGTTCGCCCGGGTCCGAGGTCGGCAAATCAACGGTGGTGCGCGCCCCCACGGCTGCCGCCAGCTGTTTGCGTGCCTCGAAATTCATTGAGCTGCCAAATCCCCAAAGCACGGAAAAGAGCGTCCAGCGGGAGAGGAAAGCTTGCATGTGCGCCTCCTCCATCGGAAAATCGGGACGATTCTGGTTGTACTCGTTCACGGCCGAGAAGCCACGGCCCATGAGAGAAAAGAACGACACGATCAGACGCATCTGCGTGACATCCATCACATGGGGCTGCTTCATTGCGATCGAAAGAGCTTCCTGCACGAGAGATCCACTGGCGAGTAGCGGGCGCACCATCTCGGCACACCGTGCCTCGATGAGCGTCTCCGAGACGTCATCAAAAGCGGGGTCCTCTTCGGGGCGAGCGGCAGACGCTGCCGTGTTCTTGGCATCGGTGGTCTGCGCAGGGCCCAAGGAGGCCATCGACGGCCAATTCGCAGCGGCGTCCGCCTTTGTGCGGCCCGACGCGAGGAGACGGATGCGACTGGCAAAGATATCGTCTACGGGAAGCGTGTCATCGCTGTACCAGACCATGCCACATCGACTCACAGTGGCCAGGGTGGCGTACTTGAGGGTCTCGACCTCAAACATGATGCGAACGTTGTCGGGGATGCTGAGACGCTCACCGTTCGGGAGGGTGAGAAGTTTGTTGTCATCAAGGACCGAGTTCAAGTTCTCGGCCCACTCCGGGTCGACGTCACCGTCAAAAACGATCCAATGGCGCTTCGACTTTTCACCACGCACATTGTTTAAAATCGTGCGCAACGTGTGCGTGAAAATGCCATTCGTCCACTCCAGCGTGTTCGAGTCCAAGGTGCCGTACAAGGCTTCCTTGGAAATTGCCTTGGGGTCGATAACATGAGCTTGGCCCTTCTGACCGTCCACGAGCTCGAGAGCCTCCAAGAGAACACGCCACGAGGACGACTTGCCGACGCCAGAGGGGCCGACCATCATGATCCCATGACGCATTTGCTGGACCTGATCAAGCTGCAACACCTTGTTCACCCATCGCTCACTGGGCTCGAGACACCACGCGTCGCAAACGCGACGAATGGCGGCGCGTAGCTCGCGGGCTTCGGCAGGGGAAACGTCGGCGCCAGGGAAAACACCCGCCAGGAGGGTCTGGAAGAGTGCCACGTCCTCGGACACGAGTTTGGGGACAACGTTGTCGCATAGACTGCGAATAAGGATGGCTTCTTCTTCGCTCTGCGAGGCTCGCTTGAGGTTTCCTGCGCTGAGGAGCACCGACTTGACGGCGCGCAAGCCAAAATCGTAATGAGGCTGCTGGGAAAGCTGATCCGCACAAAGCTTGAAGAGGAGCACGACCTTGCCGGCAAGACGTTCTGCTGTCTTGAAGCCCTGCGAGAAGAGCATGACCTGAGCAATCAAATCGCGGTCCGGCTCAATCATGGCGATTGCGCGGAAGAGCTGCTTAAGGTTGTCCGGCAGATTCGAGCGTCCCGCGTAGCCTGGATTCATTGTGACAAAGATGCCGACGTTGGGGTTCAAGGTCACAGGCCTATCGAGCAGCGAAACTTCAGCCTTGTGCTCGAGCAGGCCGCGCTGGATATCGAGAATCTGCTGCGAGACGGCCGAGAGAATGCGCTCTTCGAGGCGATTGAACTCGTCGAAGCAGCCCCAGGCCCCGACCTGACACAGACCAACAAAAATGCGTCCCATGGCCTTGAGGTCAAAGTGCTCGTCGCAGTTGAAAACCAGCACAAAGCGTCCCATTTGAGCTCCGAGTGCCTTGACGGACTCGGTCTTGCCTGTTCCTGCAGGTCCGAAAGGGTTGCCGCCAAGACGAAAGTGGAGCGCTTGGGTGAGGGCCAAGTAGCAGCGATCTGTGAGCGGCGTTTGAACAAGACGTTCCCCGACGCCCTGGTATTCAAAACCGTAGTCAAAGGTCGCGCTGGCAATATGCAGAGAAAGTTTGTCTTGCGCCCAGCGATAGCGAATCTGGCTGAGCCAAGCAAAGGTGTCAGGCGACGGAGCCTGTCCCTCGGCACTCTGGGCTGCAAGCTTGCGCAGCACGTCGCGTTGGTGAACCATTTCGGTGATGATCTGTTCATGCTTTTTGCGCACCTCGGTGCTAATGTTACCCGAAAGGACGCGCTCGGCGAGGACGCCGAGCCAGTGCTCGGTGCGGTCGCAAAGTGTCGTGAGCTGCTGCTCCGTGTTGGCACCGCCGCTCGATGATGTACCTGCAAGGATAGCGTCGACTTGGGTGCACCACGACACTTGGCTCGCAAGAAGAAGAATTTGCGAAGGAAACCTGTCCACCCAAGGAGTGAAGGCGTCTTCCCCGGATTGAGCGCCACCTGCTCCACCGCCCAAAAGAGGATTGCTCTCGTTGGCACGCTGCAAGAGGGTCGATAGGGTCGAACGCATGGCGCTCTCGACGCCACCAAGCCACTCATTCACCTTTCCAGTCACGGGAACGGGTCCAGGTGCAAAGGGCACCACCTCGCCCTCGCGCGACACCATGGCCGTAATGTCAGATGCAGCGCTTCCGGAGTCGCCTTGGTCGCCACCTTCTGCTGCAGAACCGAGCTTGAGCGACACAATGCCGGCAAACATCTTGCTCATGTGACGCTGGACCTTGACCGGGTCCTTTGAGTTTCCAATGATCTCCAAGAGATCTTCGTCTCCCACAAAGTAAAAGCGCGAAAATCCCTGGCGCTGGCGCTCAAGATAGTCACCCAGCGCGCGCTGAATCTTCTCAAGAAGATCAGCAAGACGGCCCAGTGAGTGATCCAGGTTGGGCATGGAGTTTACGACTTCGAGCACACGCGGTGCGCGCGAAACTTTGCGCATGAGGGAAACGAACTCGCCGTCAATCGAGGAGAAACGGCTGTACTCGTTGGGTAGCTGCTGCTTGATGTCAGCACTGCCAAAGAGAATCGCTCCGAGGTACACCCATCTGCGCTGCACGTCAATCCAAATGTCGAGGACAACACGAATGCGCAAGAGCTTGTCCTCCCAGGCAGATGCGTCCTCCTCAAAGACCTTAAAGTATGGGCTCTGCTTCATGGACGCGAGACTGTTGGTGTGCTCGTCAAGCTGTGTAAAGAGCTCGTCCCAGCCGCGAATGATGCGGCAACGGTTCTGGAAATTGACCAGATCAAGCTCGTAGGTGGTCCAAAATTCGCGAATTTGCCGCAAGAATTCCTCGAGTGCCATTTCTCCTTGAGCGGTTCGGAAGATTTCCTGAAGGGGTTTTTGGTGCCGCTTGAGATCTTTAACCCAAAGGTCTCCAAGCGTAAGTTCAGAAACGGGCCCAAGATCGAGCGTGCGGTGAATCTGTCGCCAGTGGCGATCTTTGAGCGCCTCGGACCGCAGCTCAATGATGAGTGGCTGCGTCTTTTTGTATTCACGGACCGTGTCCTGAATGTACTCAAAGGCTTCGTACTGGCGAACGCGGCTGGGGAGCTTGCGAAGCTCCTCGAGGATGGCGTCGAGGGATACACGGAGTTTTTTGGGAACGACCGCGGTCCACGGAAGTTCCCGAAGTTGCGCCAGATTTTCGGCAACTTGCGCGAGCGACGTCCAGACCTCCTGAAGACTCTCGATCTCGTTGCCAAGAGTGTCAAGGACGCGGTGGCTCTGCGGTTGCGATTGCGATAGAGAAGCAACGGTCTCCAGAGCATCCTCGGTGCCACCCTGGATTGCTTCTTTGGCAAGGGAGACTCGTTCCCACTCGTCCTTGACACGCGCCTTTCGGGCAGCGAACAGTGCAAGAACCTCGAGTGCGGCTGCGGGCCGCGCTTCACCGCCCACGGGCCGCTGTTCAGCCCAGTCGGAAGCAAGCTGCTCAATGCGGCCGGCAACGGCGCGGTCTTCGGCAACAATTTTAGTCTGCAGCGTCGGTAGCTCGGTCTCGAGGACACGCTCTTTACGAGCGAGGATCTGCTCGAGGGCGTCCCATTCGCCTTGCAAATTTGCGCTCCAGATCCAGCTGGCCGGGAACTGCATGCGCTGGCGCTGCGCGAGCCGCTCGGCGTCCACAAAGCTTGCCAGGTCGTTGGCGAGTGACTTGCGCTGCGCCTGAACCTTGCGCAAGACGGTGATAAAGGTGACGACGTCAGCCGTGGGCGCATCAAAGGAGCCGGCTTCGAGTTCATTCCGCATATTCGATACGTTCTCGTAGAACGCCTTCATGGCGTCCGCGAGAAGGGTTCCGAAGCGACCGAGGAGCTCCTTGTGCCAAGCATCGTAACGCAGACTAATCTGAGCCTGAACCTGCTGGAAATCAATGGTAATTGGCCCGAAGCGCTGCATGTGTTCGGTCGTGTCGAATGTCGAACGGGCCGCTTGCACGTCCTTGAGAAGACGGTGCCACTTGGCAAAGGATTCTCCCATGATCTCGAAAACCTGCGAAGACTCCATCTCCCAAAGGGCCTGGTATTGGAGCCACGTGGACGCGTATGCATCGACTTCCTTCATGCGTTTCTCGATGTGAGCGTACGCGTCAGCGAGCAAAGCGCGCGCCTCCGCATTAGTCCCTGGCGCTGAGGAAGAAGGGTCAATAAGGGATCGCAGCAAGGTGCTCCGGCGCGTCGTCGCGACGGCGTTGTCGGTGTCGTATCGCGCGCTCTGGATTCGGGGAAGGTTCGCAACGACGTCTACATTCCCGTGAAGTGCCGCAATGCACGTGTAGCGCGCGTCTTGCAAGGGTGGATCGAGGTACAATGCATGCTTGCGTAGCACAATCTCGTGCCATGTGGAAGCAGCTTTACCGGCCGCAAACTCGGCGAGCCAGTCGTGAAGAGCGGTGGAGAGACGCTCTTGAAGAACGGCATCGATGCGTTCCTCGAGGCGCGCGACCCAGGCCTCGAGGTTCGTGTAAGACGCCAAGTTCATGTCATCAACGGTGCGCTGGACAGCATCAACGCAGGCCCCAAGCGAATCTGCGTTGTAGTCGCATGTCTTTAGCAGGACCAGCTGCTCCTGAACAGCAAAGGTCTTTTCGGAGGCGTTGACGACCTTGTCTTGCAGCGCCTGCACACGTTGTGCAAAGTCCGAGGCATAGTCTCGAAGTCCATCCGAGTCCCAATTTACAGCCTTGCTGGATTTGTCAAAGGCCGCCTCGATGATGGCCTGTGCCTCGCTGACGTGCGTAGAGAGCAGAGCAGCGAGTTCGTCGTCCATTTGAGCCACAGTGAGCTTGAAGGCGTCAAGGGATGCCTGAAGGGACATGGCAAACGGATACTTTTCTTTGGCTTCATCGGCAATGACCTTGAGCGTGTACGGAATGCGAAAGCCTAGCCATTGCAAGTTGCGAACCTCCTTGAAGAGTTCGACAATCTCGGGATCAAAGTTGACGCTAAGAGAAGGTGACCCCCCAGAAGTGGCCTCGTCAACGCGAAAGAGACGACCAGAGACCTCAAAGCTTGGAGCGTTCTGAATGTTCTTCATCCACTGGTCGAACATGGTCTGCGTATTGAGCTTCTTTTTGAACGCGGCGCCCGTCTCCTTGAGTCGGCGGCCTTCAACGTGCTGCTCCCAACCGACGCCAAGCACTGCCTCAACGCGAGCAAGAAGCTGGTCAAGCTGGCGCTCAATTTGACGCGCCCAAATGATGGCGCCAGAAACGGGGGGAACGTCTTTTACGCGACTCATGAGGCTGGCCTGCGACTGTCCGTAGCTGCGTTTGAAAGTGCGCTGCAAGGCCTCAATATCAGCCTCCACCGTGCCAATGAGGCGCGTTTGGAACTGCTGAATCGCGCCGCGGATACGGGGACGAAAGAAGAGTGCGTTGAAGCGAGAAAAGACGCGGAACATTTCGTCCGCCGTCTTGGCGGCTCCGAGCCTATCTGTGAGGTGTTCGATGATGCGGCGCTCAAGGCGATCAACGCGGCGCTCGTAGAGTCCCTTGGCGTTCTCCCAGGCCGCAGCACCTTCGCGCGAAAGGTCCAAAACATTGACCGCGGCGACGACCTCATAGGCGGCGGCGATCGAGTCAGGACGCTCGCTCTTTTGCTCCTCTTGATGACCGTCGTCGACGGCGCTGGCCTGACTGCGTGGGGAGGCAGCAATTTCTCGGCTGGCAGCGGTGGACTTTTCGGCCGCGGCGGCATCCTCCGTGGAGGAAAGGTCAACCTTTTCCAACACGGTGTGCAATTTTTCGTGCGCTGCCCGGAAGGATCGCAAATCCTCGATTCTCTCCTGCAAGTGAGCATGCTCAAACGTGAGCTTAGGAGGCAGGCGTTCCGCACCACGGCGCTTGGCGAGGTCCCTGGCGAGCTCACGAAAGGTGCGGACATTATCGTCCCACGTTCGGAAAAGAGCTTGGCAGCTGCGGGCGATGCCATCAAACTCAGCATAGGGCATTTGCATGAGGTCTCGCGAGGCAAGCACGGCAAGAATTTGGTCATTCATGTCGCGCGAGAGGCTCTCAACGAGACGCATCGCCTGAGAGAGCGGGTATTCGTCGGCAGACTTGATCTTCTTCAGGTGCGTAAAGATCTGAACGATGGCCTCTTGGATCTGACCAATGTCCGTCGCAGCCAGAAGGCCGCCAATCGGAAAGTCCTGCATGAGAATCATGTAGTTGTTCACGCGTTTCATCGCGGACTGCAGACCGGTGTCATTTTCAAAGAGGATTGTGGCGAGAGCACGCCGACTCTGCTTCAGAATATCAAGTGTAAGACGAACCTCGGGACCATCGACCTGGCGCTGGATCTGCTGCAAGGCACGTTCAAGATTGCGCCAAAACTGAACCTCTTGCGACACGCTGCCTGTGCCAGCATCGCGGTCAAGCTTGGTCACCTTTTGAATTTCTTTGACCCAGCGATTGACACCGGCCTGAAGGCGGTTCAGCATTTTGACATCCCTAGCGTCTTCCCCTAGACCAATTTCCTCGAGAGGCTTGCCGTCAGCGCTTCCGCCGGCCCTTGCCAGCGCCTCGCTCACGACGGGGTCCACGGCGAGCCTGACTTCGGGGATTTCCATGCTCTGTAAGCAAGATCGCATGGCGTACTCAAGCTCATTCATACGTTTGCTGATCAGAGGGAGGGCCTGGCGCATGGCCTCGCTCATGGGAGGCATGGATGACATGGGTGATGAACCAGGTGGCTCTCCTCCTTCGTCTTCGGCTGATCCGGCAGCGCGAGAAGGCACGGACGTCATGACAGTTCCGTAGGACCGAAGAAGCGGTCCGAGGCCAAAGTGAATGTAGTCGTAGACGCCCCCCACGACGTCATCGACAGTGCTACTCGAGTCCTCCCCCGCCGCCGCGTTGGGGTCTGTGCTTGGCGTGGCGGGAGTGGCCGTCGAGGACTGCGCCATATTGAGAACAGCGTACCGGACCTTGTCGCACATGCGAAAGTTATCGCTTCCATGGTCCTCTTGCTGGCCATCCGGACCACCGCTGCTTGGATTCTCGCCTTTGTCAATGTCGTTGTTGCCGTCGTCGTCGTCGTCGTCGTTGTTGTTATTCTTGATTGGAGCCAGCGCAAACGGTTGCCTTTTCACGAGGACGGCGCCTGCGCACCCCAGGCCGCCAAAGCCCACCTCGCTGGAGAAGCGAACAGAGCCATCTGCCTGTCGCTCCACATAAAGCACCTGCTGTCCGGGCTCCGTCACGAAGGTTTCCACGGCGCGGTCTGAGTCGTCGTCGACCTCACCAGCATCGGCATCCACGTTGGCGAGCCATCCGGCTCGTACGGCTTCCTCGCTGGCACCGAGCGTTGCGGGGACCACCGCGCAAACGTACGCGCGTAGAGCCTCCATCGTCGCCTGCAGCCGCGACGCTCGTTCGCCCGGCCGGGTGACTCGATTATTTCTCTGCCTGCAGCTGCTGCTGCTGCTACTGCTGGTCGATGATGAAAGATCTTCGCTGTCATTATCTGCCCGAGCCAGCTGCCAGTGTATAACGGCGGGATTGCTCGCCTGCTTCAAGCAGCCCATTCCATTCACTGGCCCATCCATCGCCTGGCTGGCTGCCTGGCTGCCTAGCGGGGCTGACTTGAGGCGAGTGCGGACTTCAAGTTGCTTGCGCGGGTCATCGGCGATCGTAGGTGAACGAACGTCCATCCATCTCAGCGGCGGATTATGGTGGGCAGCGGGCGGGCTCTTGCGAGATCAGCGAGCGCCCCGCTCCGTCCGCCGCGCCGATGCTTGTGACAGCCGAAAGCGAGCCAGCTAAGCCGTCATCCAACACAAGGTGCCTTGGCTCGCAGTGGGCGCGCACAGAACTCGGATCTTGAGAGACGACTGCACGCGAAATGGAGCCTGGCCCCTTGGCGGAGCGAGGTCAAGATAATTGTTGGCAATAGGCCTAGGCCTACTAGTCAGATGTTGGTTCATTCGATCGATCAAGAAAGTATACAAGAGAACATAATGTGCTTTGCTGCGCACGAACAAGGCGCTCCATGTATAATACTACACGCACGGGGAGTGAGTGCTGCGCGGAGGAGGGCGGGGAACAGAAGGCAAATAAATTGTCTGAAATCATTGTAAGGGACTTGGAGGGGGCGAAGACGACGGCACCGTGTTCCGCCATCGCGAAAGAGACATACGAAGCCGCGCCTGCTCTGACATACGCGATAGAGAAAAGTTGCGCGCTCTTGGACTCTTTGGAGAATCAGGCGGCGTGGCGGACGAGCGCGACATCGCCTGCTGTTCGTGCGCAACAGATTCTGATATTGCCTCAGACACCATGCCGCGAAGCTCCTGTCTAAGATTGAGAAGAAGACCTTCCATATTGTCGTTCGCACTTGGCGGACGCTGCGTCACCTGTTTGTCGAGGTCTTTGCAGCGTTGCTCTAGACCCTTGACTCTGTGATTGGCTGCGCTTAAGGCATCTTCAAGCATTTTACGCTCCGCACGCGCCGTTTCTTTGGCAGCGCGCAGCTCGTCCCCGAGTCGAGCAACAGCAACAGAGTCTTCTTGCGTCGACGTTAGCGCTGCATTGTGCGTCCTGATGTCCCCACATGATCCCCTGCGTCGCGTCTGGAGCTGCGCAAACTCAACCTGGGCTTTCAGCTCATCGCGCTCGTGCGTCAAGTGGTCCTTTTCCTGTTGAAGAGTCAACACTTGGGCGGACAAAGCGTGCGCACGTTCGCGCAGGGTCTTTGTCTCATTTGCATAGAATGCGATGAGCTCTTTGTCCTTTTCTGCAGCGGCCGCCGCGGAAGACAGCGCTTCACCCCATGCCCTGCGTTCCGCAATCGTCACAGCGCCTTGCATGATGAGATTGCGGTCGGCCTCGGAGATGTCCGCCGAGTAGCGTCGCGCGGGACGTCGCGCTGGCACAAGGTCAATGTCTCCCGGAGTGATCGGGCTATCTGGGCTGGAGAAGTTGATGAGTGCAGATGGCTCGTCGCGCGTGCTTTGCGTTTGTGCGCGCGGAACGTTATGGTGCGTTGCTCCGATGGCCTCGTTGTGGCTCAGCAAGTCGCCACAACTCGTCTGAGCATTCAGTGTTGGGTGATCAAGGGCTGCGGCTTTCTCCAATGAATCCAAAAGAGTTCTCGAGCTTTGTGATAGAATGCTCGAGCAGCTGGTTTGGGCGTCGAGAAGGGCCGGGCGTGGTTGAATGGGAACGGGAAGAGCCTGTTTCGACGAAAGCAGCGAGTCGAAGGGCGTCTCGAGGTCGAGACGTAGCTCCATGGAGTCATCCGCTTGGTCGCCTTGCGAGTCGTCTTCGCAAGAGGATACACTCGCGTCATCGCCCATGACGAGCCGCTCGAGGACAAAGGAGGCTTGATCTGCGATCGAGGTCACGCGTGGAGCAAGGAGCTGGTCCATAGTACGTAGAGTTTGCCGCATACGCCCGGGGCCGCTCGACCACGAATTCCGTCGTGAGCTCTTGTCGGCATCTTTGCCCATCAAGGCAAGGTCGCGCTGAAGCTCGCTCAGTTCATAGTCTGAGAGCGGTTTGGCCATCGCAGCAATTCGTTTGTCGTGCGTCGAAAATCTAGCTAGCGAACTAGCCAGCTAGCTAGCCAGCTACGTGACTGTCAGCACCACCTGGTGCAGCACCTCCTCCACCACCACCGCAACTACAACGACGTGCTTCGATTGCGAAATTGCAAACTCTGCGTCGCGGGCGCACGAGCCCGTCTCTGGCTGATCCCAGGCTGGTGCACTTCCTCCAGCTGGTCATCCTGCGTCCATTTTTTTGCTCAACTCGATCAATCCCCGCGGAGTCAATTTTTGGTCGCGCTTCCGCGCAGAGCGAGGAGTGAGAGTGAACAAGCAATCAATCAAGTACTACAGGCCTAGCAGACAGCGAAGTCCAGGAAAGCTAGGCTGGCTACGTGTGGCACCTCATGCCGGCGGATCGCGTGACTAGCTAGCTAGCTATAGATGGCCAGGTCATACTCAAGCACAGAGTCTTGCTCTGTACTCTGTTGAGATTCAACCAGCCCAGTCCAAGAAAGAGGAAAACTTGCTTGCTTGAGGACAGACGGGCGGGTCCACTTTGGGGCAACCCTCGTGCAGATTGATTGCTGCTCTTCACAGGCTCCTCACCTTAGGAACTCTGGTGCGCAATAAAGAAAACGAAAAACAACCTGAAGCCGCGGAGAGACTCGGACAGGGCCCGGGCTGACTGACTGTGAGCAAACAAAGCCAAGTCTGAGCCGAGGCTGAGTGAGGTGAGCTGTGGTCCCCGCGGCGCCGCAGCGGCCAGGGCCCGAGCGCAACTGGACGTAACGGATGAATAAGGGTATCTTTGTTCCAATGCTTGACAGGCGAAAGAGACCAAAGAAAGATTCGAAAAGAGAGAAGCGAGCAGAACGGCCAAGCGCTGTGGCATGCCGAGGCAGGGGGGCCGATCGATGGCGGCCGTAGAGCAGCAGCCTGGGCCTGGCGTTGCAAAAGTCCTCGCAATCTTCAGGCGTCCCTTGAACGTAGGCCAGGTCACATGCGTTGTGAGAGGAGGAGAAGGAGGAACGGACCACCATGGCACTGCTTTGGGTGGTGACGAAGGCTCCGGCGCTGTCGACGCTGAGCGCGCAAAAGCGAGCGAGCGGGTACGACAAATAGCAGAAACAGAGTGGATACGACGGCTGCAGATGAACCCAAAGCTATTCAACATGAGCAAATTCAGACTCGATGCGTTTAGCATCAAGAATTACTCGATTGACGCGGAACGCAACGACCGCCTTGAGTCCGAGCCCGAGCTCAAGCTCGAGCTCGAGCTCTCGCTGACAGACTACAAGACCTTTCTTGGAACAAATTGTAATCCATCAGAGGTTATCGTGTCAGAGCTTCGATCTTTGGGGACTCGCATGGCAAATGATGAACGCGCCTTCATGGCAGATCCTCTTGGCGTTGGTGCGATCGTTGAAATCGGAGGCGTGCACGAAAGTCAGACAGCTAAGACCAACAAGACCGCAAGACGGGAGATGCTTTTGATCCATCGAAGTCATCACACAGGCGAGTTTCAAGGGTTTCTGGATCTCCCAGGGGGGCATCCCGAACCGTCGCGTGTCGACGAGAATAATTCTACGGAGCAAGAACTGTTCGGATCTATTATCGATGAGGTACGAGCGGAGATTAATTTACCCGTGTCTTCACTTGCCCCTCCTGAACTTTTCGCTCTCGTGCGACAAGTGGGCCCTTCGCAAGGGAAACCAAGCGCGCTCTTTGTTATTCGTTGCGCATGCACTCGAGACGAAGTACTGCGCAGGTATTCAAAAGGCGGCGAGGAGGCTGGCGAGAGCACGCGTCTTGTCTTTATCCCTCTCGACGATCTTGCTGTAACGTCTTTCGCAATCGAGTCCCAAATGTTCGCTGGCGCACCTCTCACGCCCCAAGCCCTCGCAGCGCTTTCCTGGGTCCAGACAGACATGAGCAACCGAGAGCAAGCAAGTCACAAAACTTAGTTAGCGAGCTAGAGACAAATATTCTCACGATGATGAGCGTTCGTTGGCTTTTTGCAGGGTCGCTGGCAATCTTGTCTTCTCTCTCTTGGATTATCTACAATTGCATGTGAGCGCGCACGTGTACGTACAAACAAACACTCTGTGTGGCTAGTACTGTACTGACAGTTTCTGAATTAGATTGTAATACTGCATCGCTCAATTCAACGCATTTGTATATAGCATCTTCTGACACTTTTTGCATCACAGACAGTCATTCTGTCGACGGGGTAGCGCGTCAATCCTCCTTTCGAAACCAAAAAAAACGTAAGAGCTTTCAACAGCACGAAACGACCCCCGAGCTGTATATAAACTCCTCCAAACTTTGCTAATAGACGCCAGCAAACATACGAAGCTATACGGAGCATTTTTTCTGTTCTGGGATCTCATGATGACGAGATCGAGCTGATCAGATCCAGAAGCTCGCAGAGGGTCACCTCGAGATCATCATGATCGTATACCTTGGTAAGGATCTATTTCAGCCCAACGTTCTACGATTTAATCAAGAAATGGATTTTTAGTTGCTCTCCGCAAGTTTAAGAGATTTTCATACACTCTAATTAGTGCTTTTTGGTTGATTTTTCCAAATGCGATTGAAAGTTTGCGCATCTATCAGAGTCGTGCCGCGCCACAACGCAGTTTGCCGCAACGCATTTTGCCGCAACGCATTTTGTCGCAACGCATCTTGCTGCAACCCATTTTGCAGCCTCGCATGAATGGCCGGCCTGGATTGCCATACACCTAATATACCAAAAATACCAAAAATAACCGACATCTTCCAAGTCTCTCGTTTTTCGTCTGCGCGCGTGCTAGCCTAAGCGAAGGCGCGTGAGCACCGGCGGCAGCGCCGCGCGTAGAGCCGTGGGGACGCCCACGAGCCTACGCGCGTGCCTGTTTGCCGTCGGTGGCTGGGTAAGCGATCAGAAAAGATCATTGATTGCTCATTGCTGTCTTGGCTGCAGACAAGGCTAGCAGACCAGCACAAGACAAGAGTCTTTGACTCATTCGTGTGCGCCAAGTACTAATCCCAAGGCTTGGACGCCCGACACCACTCCAACAGCATCTTTTTGAAAAAGTATATAAAATTTATTACATAAATATATAAATTTGTTGACAAATTTTACAATTTGCACAAAATTATAATCAATTTTGCAACTTTATAAAAGTTTTTGCTTCAAATTTAATGCAATAAAGTAATATTTTGTATTCAAAATGTAAATTTACTTTCTCAGTGTTATTTTTTTGACTAGAATAGTATTCCTCTTCAGAATGCGAAGAAAGATTTGGAGCGTATTCTAAAATTTTCTGGTATGAATGCTTTCATGCTCACAATAATTTTGTCAGGACTTCTGAAGGACAGAATAGCAAAAGAAGGATGGCTTTATTTTTTTCTCTCCTGTTCATTCATTCTCAGTATGCACGGACTCCAAGGAAAAGGAAAATAAAGGAAACAAGAACTCCTCCTGAAAAGTTGATTGTTTGTAGGCTCGTAGTTGTTGCTTGGTTGACTTCATCTTCAACGTACGAGACCCTTAGGGTGTTATTCTCCCGAAATTTATTCACATGAGCGATCTGAATGGAATGAGCTGGCTCAGCAACCAACATATGGCCATGCTCTTATCTCACTCTGACCTCACAACTTATCTCCTGCTAAAAATTTCAATAATTTCTTGCTGAGAATGAATGCAAATGTTTGAAGTACTTACTAGCTAGGCCTACCTACCACCATTGATCGATGCCTTCTTTCTTCTCTTAGGTTCAAATTTCAACAAGAAAGACTGTTTGTGTCAGGCAAAAAAATGTATTGATTTGTTTGTTCGCTCTTTGCTTTCTACTTTCTCGCACCAACAAGCTGCGCAGTCTAACTTATAAAGCAAGAATAAGCCTGGCTTACTTACTGTACGATCGCTCGTCATTGCTTCTCTCTCTTTCCTTCACTCTCGTATTCTCGCAGGTCTTCTTTTCTCGTTCCCACGGGCTTGTTTGTTTGATTCTTTGTTTGTTCAACAGCGCCTTTGGAATCTGCGAGCCTTGAGAAAAAGATTTTTTGTTTGTTTCTTCTTCCTTGGCTTCTGTCAAACTGGAGACCTCGCCGGACCAGCAGCATTCGCGCGAGAAGTCAGCCACGATGGCAGGGGCTCGAGGTGGTGCGACAAGGGCGGCGGGCCGAGTGCTCCTCTTTGCGCTGGCAGTCTTCCTCGTGATCACGCTAACATGGACCCCCAAGGTTGCAGGCGATGCATCGTCATCACCTGCAGCCGTTGTTGCGTCCTCGTCTTCGGTTGCTGACAAACACCAAGCAGGGCCGGGCGAGGACGCACACGCGCATGACGAGGCGATGGATACACATGTGCATGCGCATGCGCATGGCCATATCCACGGCCACGAAGAGCATTCGCACGCCGCTCAAGCTTCCTCTACCTCTATGCAAAAGGACCACGAACACACGCACTCGCACTCGCACTCGCACGAAGAGCACTCGCGTGAACAACAACAACCTTCGCACTCGCACGGTCTTCATCATCATGATGATGATGAAGGGCACAGTCATGGGCATAATCATGGACATGGACATGGACACGGACATGGACACGATAATCAGGGGGGAAAATCGCTTCAGAATTTCTTGCAACGCGGCCTCGCGTACGCCCACGGGGAGCTGGCGCATCATTCGCTAGCCACCAAGGCAATTGGGGCGACGCTCTTGGTAACATTTGGAGGGAACGCAGTAATTCTGTTGTTTCTCAAGCTTGAGCTGTCCAAGTCACAGCTCAATGTGATGGTTGCTTTTGCCGTCGGTGGCTTGCTCGGCGATGTGTTTTTGCATCTTCTCCCGCATGCGTTAGAGTCCCATGGTCAACACGGGCATGCGCAGGATCATGGTCACGGTCATAGCCACGGAGACGATGCTCATGGCCACGAGGAACCTGGCCACGAGCATGACTTGACTGTGGGCCTGGCGGTGCTTGCTGGGATTCTTTGCTTCTTCGTGGTGGAGAAGCTCCTTCGTGTCGCTGGAGGCAGTGGGAGCCACGGGCATGCGCATCATAGTCATGATGACTTGGTTGCGCGCAAGAAGAAAGACGATGATGCAGACCTCGGCGCTGAAAATGCCTCGAGCGCGGGCGCAGCAGCAGCGCATGGACCCCCGTTGATCCTTGGTCTGCGGCCCGGTGCGATCCTGAACATGGTTGCGGACACAGTGCACAACTTTACAGATGGAATGGCGTTGGCTGCCGCTTTTCAGGCGAGTGATGCAATTGGGCTGACCATGACGATTGCCGTCTTGGTGCACGAGGTTCCGCATGAAGTGGGCGATTTCTCGGTCTTGGTGTCTCAAGGTCTCTCCAAGTGGGGCGCCCTTCGTGCTCAGTTTGTCTCGGCCTTGGGTGCTCTGGCCGGCTGTGGCTTCGGTCTTGCAGTGAGCTCCTCGCAGCCTGCAGCAATTTTGTCTTTTACTGCGGGCGGCTTCATTTATATTGCGCTCGTGTCCATTGTGCCGGAGCTTCTCGAGGAACCTGCCACGGTCTCGAACACCATTTTACAGACGTTGGCGGCTTGCTGTGGTATATACATGATGATTGTCATTGCGGAATTGGAGGCTGCTTCGCATGCGCACTAGCTATGAAATGGATCAATCGAACACAATTTGACAACAACATTCTTGATTGCTCACGGGATCTTGATGCTGATGCTCACCGTCCTGCGAATTGAGTTTTCTTGTCATCTGCCTCGCATGCGCACGGATTGTACATGGATCGACCGATCTGATTGGGGAGTGGTCAAAACAATACAATTTGATCGCTCTCGGGTTTTTGATAATGATGCTCACCGTCCTGCGGAATTGACTATTCTTGTCATCTGCCTCGCATGCGCACGGGTTGTACATGGATCGATTGATATGATTGGCGAGTGGTCGAAACAATACGATTTGTCAACAAAATTCTTGATCGCTCTTGCGCTGATTCTTACTGATGCTTGCCTGTCCAAGGGCCTCACGACGACGCCGACCGTCCCGCTGCCCCCGTCTCCCCATCGCCTCTCTGCTCCGCGTGACCTGTGGCCGGCGTCATTTGCACCGACAAGTGAGTGAGTGGGTCGGTCGGAGGCCCCTCGGAGGCGGGTTCCAGGATGTGAGTGAGTACCATCAGCCTCTGCTGCCTGCAGCTGCAGCTGCAGCTGCCTGTGAGGCAAGCATGGCGTGGGGCAGCTGCAGCAGCAGCAGCAGCTGGCAGATGTTTCTATGCGTCTTCGTCAAGCGGGAAAGTAGCGCATGGTGTGCATGCTGGGCGTAATAGCGGGATACTGTTCTCCGCTCTCAGAGGGATGGGTGGCTGGATTCCTCGACGGAGTGAAGAAGCGCGCTCGGCGGGCCTGCCTCCGGTTCTCCTGTCGAGAAGAGCTTGCCTGCGCCCGCCACGCCCAGGCTGCCGCAGTCGGAGGGCCTCTCCCTCCCTCCCTCCCTCCCTGCCTGCCTGCCTCCCAACCCAGCCCGGGCTGGCAGAGGCTGGGCTGGCAGAGGCTGGGCTGGCAGAGGCTGGGCTGGCAGAGGCTGGGCTGGCTGGCTCCGGCGGCTGGAGGCGGAAGACTCCGAGCGGTGGATGAACGAACGAACGAGCGAATCATTCGAACGAATGAACTGGGATGAACGGAGAACAATCGACTTGAACCGGAGCCTCTGCCTCGCACTTCAGGCACTCCTGCGGCGCAAGCCTTCTTCTGGCTCTCGAGTCGAGTCTGCTCCGTTCTGCTCCGCTCTGCTCTGTCTACTAACACGCAGCCTGTGAAGCTACTGCAGGCCAGCTCCAGTAGTAAGCAGCAGCTGCAGGCGTATACTACGCGCGAACGGAGCAGGCAGGAGAGAAGAAAGGCGCGGAGGCAAGCAAGCAGCTGCAACTTGAAGCGGGCGAGCACAAGACAGACGCAGCAGATCGAGAAGAAGCGCGAGAAGAGCGAGCGAGCCCGGGCCGCAGCAGAGCAGCAGCGGCAGCAGCAGCGGCAGCGGCAGCGGCAGCAGAGCAGCAGCGGCAGAGAAGAGCGGCGCGCGCGCAGAGAGGGGCGAGCAGGATGGCGGCGAGCTTGGGATCGGCGGGCGTCGCGCTCCGAAGCGCGGCCATGAACGCGGGCGCGGTCCGCGGACTGGCGGCGGCCGCGACGGAGGGCGGCAACGCGGCGGAGGCGAGGTCGCTGTACAGGCGGTTCCTGCGCGCCGCCAACGGCTTCGGCGACTACAACCTGCGCGAGTACACCAAGAGGCGCGCAGGAGAGGAATTCCGCGCGCACGCCGACGCGCCCTCGGATAAGATCGCGACGCTCCTTACGCGCGGAGCCAACGAGCTCGAGGTCATTGAGCGCCAGGCAGCCATCTCCAAGCTCTTCAAGCACGTGAACTCCGTGATGGATCTCCCCTCGAAGAAGCGCATGGAGTAAGAATGCGACCCCTATTCCCCCCCTTTCTCCCTCCACCCACCCAATCCCCTTCAAGTGTTTGGTCCCCCGTGCCCGACTCAACCATTAATATCGCTTTTAGCTGGCCTCTCATAGCCGAGCAGGTCGCCACCCGCTCGGCTGCCTTGTCTGCCAGCCTATCTACTTCCCATAATGGTGATGATGATGATGATGATAAGTTATCCTTGCACGTGGGCAAGAAAGTCCTCGCCAACAAGTATCTGCCAAGCGATGGAGCTTCCTCTTCTCTCATTCATTACCATTTTCCCCCAACCAGCTCTTCTATTCCCCTGAGACGTTCGTTTTCTCGCATTTTGCCTTTCATCCAAGTGCCTTTTTGCGCGCGCGAGCGGCCCATAGTCTCGTAAAGAAAAGATAAGAAAAGAGAAAAAAAGGTCTCACTCAATCAAGGTCTTATGTCATCATTTTGCTCCGTCATCGCGTTTCCTCTCGAGGACTCGAGAAAACCCGAACGAAACAGGCGTCCATCCGCAAAAAAAAGATGGCTAAAAGCTGTGTTCTCTGATCGTAGCCAAACACAGCAATGTTGTCTTGCCCGAACGAGAATGGTTTCAGAAAACAATCCTTGCCAGCGGGAACGAAAAGAGGCAAGGTGAGGCAACGCTCTGTGTTAGCCTGCAGCCCCCCCCCCCCCCACCCCCCTTATTTTTGAAAATAAAGTAAGGAGAGCTACGCTGATCGCAATGGCATAGCAGAGACGTGTTGCACGCACCACGCTTGATACTTGGACGCGAAAATGAGGAATGAAAAAGAAGAAGAAGAAGAAGAAGAATGGAAAAGAACAGGGTTGTGTATGTGTGTGTGTGTGAAAAGGCGTTGAGAGCCCGAGTCTGACGCGCGCAGACCCTAGCGCTCGCGGAGCCGCTGATCAGGTTCCGCGACGAAGGTTGTTGAGTCGCGCCTCGAGGTCGCTGACCGCGGCGTCCTCCTCGGCTTCGGCGCTGACCATGGCGGGTTGCTTCTCCTGGCCGGCGCTCTCCCGAACGGGCTGTTGCGGGGCAGACTGGAGATCGTCGTGCATGGTGACGCCGATTTCGTCGAGAACCTGGTTCACGATGGCGTCCTCCTCCTCCTCGTCACCCTCGTCAAAGGCGTCGTCCATGACATCGTTCATCATCTCTTCCGTGAGGCCAACCTTTTCGTTCTCCATTTCGAACTCGCGCACCATCTTGCTAAGGCTGGCGGCATTCATTTTCTTGTTCATGCGCTTCATTTGCTTGGTCATCTTGCCCATTGCCAGGCCCATTTCGTGCTGCGTCTTGATGGTCTGCATCTTGAGCGAGAGACTCTGCAGGTTGCTGCGCATGACGTGGAATTTGGAAATGTACTGTTTGGTGCGCACGAGATCCTTGGCCATGACGCGCACGGCCTGCATCTCGCCCTTGGCCGCCAGCTTCTTGATGTCGCGTTCCAGCTTGGCCTGCTCGCGCTCGAGCGCCGCGCGCTCGCGGTCCATCTCGCGCACGGCGCGGTTGATGACGCGCTTGTTCGCGCGCATCTGCTCCTGCAGCGTCATGCGGTTCCCCATCTTGCCTCGCCTCGCCTCGCCTCGCCTCGCCTCGCGCCCGCCGCCGCACTCGCGCGGCCCTCCCTCCCTCCGGCTCCGCCGCCGCTGCCTCGCCCGCCCGCGCGCCGCGCTCCCCGCCCTCTCGCGCGCCGCTCGCCGCGCCCGGCCGCTCCGCCTCGCCGCGCCTCGCCGCGCCTCGCCGCGCCGCTCTCTGCCGCCCTCGCTCGCTCGCGCGCGCGCTTGCGGAACTGGCTCGCCGCGCAGGCACGCACGCAGGCACCGGCCGCACGCAGGCAGGCAGGCAGGCAGGCAGGCAGGCAGCGAAGCGGGAGGAACGAGAGCTCGAGCTCTCCTCTCTCCGCAACGCAACGGGCGAGGAGGAAGCCAGAGGGAAGCGCCGGCTGCTCCCTCCGCACCCCTCTGGACCTGGAGGGAGGATGGATCTCAGCCCCGCTGCGCTGCGCTGCGCTGCGCTGCGCTGCGCTGCGCTGCGCTGGGTTGGGCGCCCTTCGTCTCTTCGCCCGCCCGGGCTGCCGGTCGGGCTGCCTCTGCCACAGCGCTCGCGTCGGCCCGGCCAGCGCAGCGCTCTCTCTCTCCTCTCTCCCTCCACCCTGCCCAGCCTCAAGAAGGCCGAGTCCAGCCCGCCCGAAGGGACACGGAGCGGGAGCGGGAAGTGCCAGAAAACAAGCAAGCAAGCAAGCAAGCAAGCCGGCCAGAGAGACCAGTGCGCGCACACACTCACTCACTCACTCACTCTTTCTTTGGAGCCCTGCCGCTTCTCCGACCCCGGCTTTCTTGCCCGGCTGGCTGGCTGGCTGGCTCACTGGCTGCCCACCCAGCGACCACGTTGGGTCAGAGCCATCCAGAGAGATTGAAGAGGATAGATGGATGAAGAAGGGAGAGGTAAAGTACAACTCACGTTGAATATTTTGCTAAAATCGTTTGGCCTATCAATGGAGTCAATTTTCTTCTGTTTGGCACGGAGGCAGAGAGCAACTAGGTACGTAGACACACACTCACTCCTTCTTCTCAGACAGAAAGAGCTCCGTGCAGATACGCATCGTGTCCTCGTAGGTGGTAACCGAATGGCCAATGGTGCGCGGGTCGTTGAAGATCTCGTAATCGTTGCCGCCCTCATAGGTCTTGTCGCCGAAAAAGTGAATCTCCTCGTAGCCCTCGTTCTCTACAAACTGCAGGCAGTATGTCTTGTCCCAGCCCTTGGGGAAAACGTCAAAGGAAATCTGGCCGCCAATCGAAAACTTGAGGTTGAACTTGTCGCCAAACTCCTTGTCCAAGGCCGCACCATCTTCTCGCGGACCTTGGCCTCCTTGTCGTAGGCCTCAAAGGCGTTGCGCTCTTCGCGGGAGCACTGACGGCCAATGGGCGAAATGTTGAGCATACCCTGGCGGTACTCCACAAAAGTGCCGCGCTTCACCGGGCAGTCCACGTCCGCAAGGTACTTGAGGACAAAGTTGAGGAACTCCTTCATCTTGTCTTCGCCAAGGTACTCCACGAAAGACTGCGTGTGAAACAGCTTGCCAGCCTTGTAGCCCATGAGGCCGTTCTCCGAAAAGCTGTAGTCGTACTCGTCCGTAACGTCGGCGCCGAGCTGCTCTTGCTGCTTGACGAGATCCGATCCGCCCACGACGCCCACAACAATGTGCTCGCGCAGCTTCTTCATGAAAGCGTCCATCTCCGGCGTGATTTCCTGTGTTGCGTCAACACGTTCAACAGCGTTTCATTTGCGATACATTCATTTCCCAAACCCAAGTAAAGCTCGAGCGAGATCGCATGTAATTTCCACATTTTGGCTTGCTTCGTCAGTCAATCGTTCTTCTGCCCGTCGACCACTCACCCGTAAAAGCGAGCACGAGCTCGTCCGTCTGTCTCTCGGTCTTCCCCCTCGCGCGGTAACCCTCGCGCATCTCGTTTCCACTTACCTTGCGCGCGACGGTCAGGGTGCCGTCGACGTCAAAGAGCGCCAAGATCTTGGTGTTCTTGGTCGTCATCGTGCTTGCTCTTCTCTTCTCTTCTCTTGCCACTTGCGTGTTGCTGTCGCTGCTGCTGCTCGTTGCTGTTCTGCTGCTGCTGCTGCTCGCTGCTCGCTGCTCGCTGCTGCGTGTCGCGTGCCGCTTCTCGATGCTGGTTTGGCCCTGCGTCCAACTCTGTCTGGCAGGCTGGCTTGGCTGCCGTGCACACAACAACACGCGTGCCAGCTCTTGCGAATCCTGGGTGTTACCTTAGAGTAGCAGCCAGCTACTGTTTTCCCTAATTACCCTCTGCGACGGGGGCCATTGTCGGAGCCCAATCGGCTCCTGTTGGTGGCGAGAGTCCATTCGCTCACAGCCAAGCTGGCTGCTGCTGGCCGCTGCCGACGGAGACCGAGTGGACTCGACTAGCTATAGGCCCTAGTCCGTCTGCCAGAAGAATGGACCCGAGTGTGACGGTCGAGTGAGAACGATTTTCATCTGCCAAGCCGCAGACAAGCAAGTATATATAAGCGAGAGAGAGAGAGAGAGGCTTGTGCCTTTCCTTTACATTACTAGTAGTGGCCGCATCTTTGCGTTTGATCCAAGCACAGCTTGTAAAATTTGATCCAGTTTGTCTGCCTGCGTGCCTCTGCCTATTTTTATACGAGGGAAAAGACAGCAGGGACGTCATCGACCTCGGCCTTGTCTGGAGCGACAAAGTTGAGCGCCACCGCGCGCCGCTTTTGACCCCGACGCAACTCCTGATCAAATAGAGACTTGTATGTGATGGCAACAAAATCGTCGAGCGGGACCGGAGGCTGGATCTTCTTGCTCTCCATACTAGCTTTGATCTCCGTCTCGAAAATTGAGTGCACCAGACTTGCCACCTTGGGGCAGTAGTGCTTCGACAGCGCCTGAATTTCCCACAAGCACGAGTCCACCGCGCCGCACTTTGAAGGGTCTTGCTCGTCGATATCAAAGGGATCTTCCGTGAGTTCCGAGGTCGAAAGCGCGCCCAGCGTTTCGCCCAGCTTGCGCTTCTTCATCTTTGCTGTCGTCGCCGTCGTCTTCTTTCTCTGCTGTGTGCCCTTGTTCGCCGTCTTGTCTGAATCCTTGGACTCTTCGTTGCCGCCATCTTCCTCGTTTTCGCTCTCGCTCTGGCTCTGATCCTCGCTGTCGCCGCCCACCGGTCCAAGGGCAAGACGCAAAGAGGCTTCCTTGATGGCATCAATCTTGGCGCGCTTGTCAAAGTCCGCGTCCTCCTCGACACGCTCGCCACGTTCACGCTTGAGCTCCGTTGCCGTCGGGCGGTGCAAAAGCGTCAAACATGTTGGATGACGCTTGAGCAAATTGCCAATGAGGACCACCGCAAACATGGCACCGCTCGGTGGCGCATACAATGCCAAACGCGCAATACGCTTGGCAAAGGCAGCCACCAGGTACGAAGCCAAGTGGGTCGACGCCATCACGCGACTAAGCAGCTCGAAAAACTGCGCGCGGTGCTTGACGTGAAAAGTATCGTGGTCCAGCAACCGGTAGAGCTTGGGGTAAAAGTCAGGATAGTCCAAGTGGTGCTCCATCATGAGCTGAAAAAGCGAGTTAAGCGCCAGCATTGCCGTGGGGCCGCGCTGCTCGTACGCGTCCGTGAGAAAGTCGCTCAGCAAAAGCGGATCTTGCAGGTACGGGACCACACGCTTCGGCAGACACACGAGAACACGCCTGTAGACGCGCGGGGAAAAGTCGCCGAGCTGCAAAAAGGCGAGCCACGCGCCCTGGAACGCGCGCCGGTGCAACTTGGCGGCGCGCTTGTTTGCACCCTTAACACGAGGCACCCACGCCTTGGTTGAGTCCTTGAAATCATCTGCGTCAACCTCGGAGGGCGTTGCGTACAAGAGATCAAAGACGTTCTCGCCCAAAACATCGCGATCAATACTGCGAGGGATCTCTGCAAGAGCGGCAAATCCGCCCACAGGTTTCGGCTCCATCTCGTCTTGATCCGTGCCTGCGTTGCTGTCTTCCTCTTCGTTGTCCTCATCGTTGAGGGCCTTTGGTCGCTGCTTGCTCTGCGCAGCGCAAATGCGCTGCACTGCCACCAACGTATAGTAACGAACGTCCGTGTAGGAAACAATGTACTCGTCGCGAAGGGTGCGCAAGAGCTGGCTCTCCAAACCGCCTGCAATGGGGGCCTCCACAAGTGAGCGCACGACAAAGGTATACAGCTCGACGCCAAAGGTTGCCGTCGTTGCCCCGCTGGCAGCCGCATCTCGCTGCACCAGGTGCATAAGGGTTCGCAAGGCCGCCACCTGGTACGTGTCCTTTTCGTGCCGAAGCCACGCAGCCAAGAGCTTGCAGTACGTCACGTACTTTTCGCGAAGCCATCGTGTAAATTTGAGGACCTTGTCCTTTTTGGCGGCCTCTTCCGCAGTCTCTTGGTCGTCATCCTTGTCTCCCTCTTCAATGCCGCGTCCGCGCTTGCCTGTCTGGGTCTGGCACAGATCACCCTGTTCCAGAAATCGTGAAAATGTGCGTCGCAGCGCATGCATGGCTGTGAGCGCCTCGGAGCTGTTTCCCTCGTCATCGTCATCGTCATCTTCACGCATAGTCCGCAAGAGTTTCACGACATTGTTCACGCTACTCACGCCGCCCTCGCGGACGTCCCCCTCGAGCGCCCGCACGCGGGACTGCACCATGCTTGCCTTGCCTTGCCCTGCCTTATTTTGCCTGGCTTGCGTCTCTTCCGTTCCTCTCCGTGCGCCCGCGACTTCGACTTTCACGCCGTCTCTGCGCTGCTGCCCTTCCCCTGCCCGCGCGCGACCCGCTGTCGCGCTTGCTTTGCTGAGTTCTGCGAGCGAGTCCCCACGGCGCTGGTTGGTGGCCACGCCCGCCACTTCTTTCCTTTTTATTCTCGTGCACGATAACTTTTGCAAAAACAAAAACTAAAATGAAAAATCGTGAAAAAAATAAAAGGAATGTGCATACGCACAGAATAGAGTTGCTTTATTTGACAATAGCAACAAAACGCTTCGAAACACGGAGACCGAGTTGTGCGTAAAAAGGGTGGAGCGTGAACAAAAAAAAAATCGACAAAATCATTTTTTATTTTTGCTCTTCAGGCGAGCTGAGCGTCGAGTTCTGATTGGCGCGGCTGCGGCACTCGGAAGAGGCCCGAAGGGAAGAGGCTCCAAATGAAGGGATACCAGGCATGTTTGCGCGCGATGCCGAGTAAGGATGCGGTTGTCTTGTGAAGCACCATGCCGCAGCACAAGGCTAAAAATAGCCCGAACCATGTGCTCTCGAAAGTCTGTGACAGATGGAAACGGAGAGCTTGTGCGATCAAACGTGACTGCAGCGAGCATCATGCAAGCGAAAATACCGCATGAGGAACTGTCAGCCTGCTGAGGTGTAGTTCTATCAAAGTTGAAAATCCACGAATCGTCCACGCCGAGCCATCTAAAACAGTTGGCTTGACCTCTGATTCCACGAAAGTAGGGAGAATCAAGGCCTCGCTGTAAGGTTTGATGGTCGTTTGTGAGCATACTATCATACACGACACACCTTTTCAAAGGCTTGTCGACCTGAATTGTCACCCAATGATTGTTGTTGATGTGCGCCACGTATACTACACGGTTATAGTGTTCCCAAAAGAGATCACGCAAGGCCTCATTACGAGACCTATCATTCACAAATTCTGGCGTGCGAACTGCTACACGAAAACTTTGGTCCGAGACAAGTTGCCGGAGGTAATACACATACGCCCTGATAACAGACGCTTCAAGCTGAGGATCGAAATGAGTCCCCGCTGGAAGTAAACTTTCATAGCACGTTCCCGTCATGAGGCCCGCGACATAGTACGGTATGAAATCCTGAATGTATCGCAATCGATTCGGACTTGCAGAATCGAAAAAGGCACGCGAGTCGTCGATGATAGGCACACGTAGGTCAGGATCAGGAAGTTCTCTTGAGTGTTGTAGCAACAGAGAGCGTCGTTCATTAGCCCACGATCGAATGGAATTATCAAGAGGAGATTGTACAATCGATTCTGGACGACTCCCAGACCGCAGATCCTCCAGAAGATCTGGCCTTTTTCTTTTTGATGAATGAGAGGGACAAGGCCGTGCGACGATCAAAGTATTGCGACGAAGAGACGAACGGGATGGGGAAATCTTCCTCCCTTGCTTCTGGACAGGACGCCCTCTCTTCTTGGGAGGTTGTTTAAAGGTCAACTGAGGTTTGCACATTTGTCGCGACTTCGTTCCCGAACGCGCAATAGATGCCGAAACAGGTGCCGGTCGTTTTGGTCGTGAAGGTGCCGGTCGTTTCGGTCGTGAAGGAACTGAAGGTTCCACCAGAGCGGGGTCAGGAGCATTGAACTGTGTTGAGGCCCTGAACCTTGCAACATCATTTGCCACCGAAGAGGTGTTGACCCATAAACGGTCAAGGCACACACCTTAGCGGACGTGTGCGTGCGCATGTGCGCGCAGGCTCGTCCACCCGCTGAGGTGTAGACGTCGAAGTAGACAATATTCTGAAAGCAAGCCGCACCACGAGTTTGAACTAGGCATAGGGTTTTCTCAACCAAATACATGGCCCAGCCGTACGTGCGGCAATTCCTAAATAGGTATTCCCGATTGAACTCATCTTCACTCTGGTTGCGTTTCCACCATGTGACAACAAGAGGCTAGTACACGGACCCTCTCTTCGTCTGAAACGCGCATTCGCTGCACAAACCAGTCTAGTAGGATCGCGAAACGTTCTTTGGAGCAATTTTCGCGTCGAGTTTTTTCTTGGCGCGAAGCAATGGCTTCAAGACGCAAGATATGCTGGCGTTGCTCTTCAGCGCTCTTGCTCGTTCCATAAACGTTGCGACACTGATTCGAAAATCCATCGCCGAGAACGGCAAGGTCTTGGATGCGCTTGTTCCTGGACAGTGCCACATATGCTACATTGACCAGGCGCTGCTCTGCTTTCGGCAAAATGAGTACAGCAAGACCTTTGATGGGTTCATTAGGGCCAACAGTCACGCCTTGAAGACGGTGAATCGTTCGCGCAGCTTCTACGCTCAATGGAAAGCCTTCCCTATAATCCTGTGACTTGTCGCAGAAAATGCGTTGTACAAAGAGAGGGACGATTTTTGGGTGAGAGGGGAAAACTGCTGGGCCTGAGTATGATGGACTGTCAAGGAGCACGAGCATCGGTCTGTTTCGTTCGTCACCGACTTGAGGTGACGCAAAGGGTCCACGAGCATTGTTGAAGAGAATAGCGCGCACGCGTGCAAGAGACCCATTGTAAAGTCCATTGCGCGGCCCCCACGAAGTTGATGCACTGGAAAAAAGGTTGCACGTGAGTCCAACAACCGAGCCTACTGCAAGCGGCAACTCGAGGGGAATTGCAGCTGCAGCTCCGAGGCGCTCACTCTTGAAAGCCATGGCAACGGACCCTTTGGCAACCTGTTGCACGACCAAGCGCCGCGAGAGACCGTTAAAGTATGCCACATTGTAATCATGGACAAGCTGCTTGAAGGGATACGCGCGCATAACAATGCGCTCATCTCGAATGTCAAAGCTCTGCTTCTCCTCCCCTGAAAAAAACTTGAATCGGCGACTATTAAAGAGGTTGATGTCGTCACTGGAAAGCTTGCCGTTCCGAAGACGCGTGAGAGCGTTTATATAAGGGAGCTGATCGGGTCCACTTTGACGGACTGGAATTCGTAAGATCACGACTTCTTGCCGCAGAGCAGCATATACACGGAGGCCGATCTCGCCAGCTTCAGTTTTTGCATTTTTCGCAAAGAGCGTTCCGTCGCGTACTGGCCGGAGCTGACCGGCATCACCTGACAGAATAACAATCGGAACGCCACCACAGCCAGTACTGCAGTCGAGGTCGTACGCTTTAATCGCGTCCTGGTTTGCGACGCTGCAGGCTTCATCAAGGCGCATCGCGAGACGCGCCAAGGTGGACGACCCCACCATACTCACCTCGTCGCAAATGTAGCACTTGAGGCCTTTAAATTGAGCTTGAGTTTGCAATAGCTTGTCGGCGCTGAGAGGCTTGCTATTCCTAAGATTGAAAAGACTGTGATTAGTAGATGCAGAAGCGTTAAAAGCCGCAGTTCCTGTTGGTGCTCCAATGACACATGCCTGATTGGAAGAAAAAAGTGCAGTGCATAAAAAAGATATGGCGCGAAGTGTATACGACTTGCCTGTGCCAGCAACACCTTGAATGACAATACGACGTGGTCTTGGCGGTGGCGATCCAGCCGGACGGTCCAGAAGAGCTTTAAAATGCTCGAGCACCATGCAGAGAACGGACCGTTGTCCAGGGAAATTTGCGGCGAGAGTCAGGTCAACGTAGTCAAGACGGAATCCCTCCGTTTGTGCAACCGCAAAGGCGCTCGTCACCTCGTCCCATCGAGACTTAATGTGTGAGATGGTAAATATATCACCATCGAGCTTGAATGTGGACCAGTCATGGTCAGACGAGAAGTCTTCAGCAGGACTCGGTTCGTATTGAAGGTTCTCTTCTTCCTGCGAAAGCCGTCCGACAATGCTTGAATTAACCTCGCCTCCATCTTCACGCGGGAACAGATTGTTATCGCCAGAATTTGGTGTGGCTCGACCTTCGTCGATCTCCTTGTCGTCAAGGTACTCTGGCGCGTATGGAATGTAACCAGGGACCCTCTCCGACTCCGAGCCGTGAGAGTCGGAGGAATCTGAGGACTGTGACGATAAAGTCGATGAGAGCGAAGACGAGCGCGCACGATTCTTACGTTGTGCGCGTAGGTCTGCTTCGAACTTGAGCGATTCGAGCTTTTGACGCACATATGGCGGGCACTCGGGCCGCGTACGAAAGTCTTCAAATACAGCATCGAGAGCTTTCTCATCATAAATAAGCGCGCCGGTCTTTGGACACTTCATGAGCGCAGAAGTTGCGCCATTGGGCACCTTCCCGGTGCATGGATTTGGAAATGGCGCGAAAGCGTCGGTCACATTGCACACGCCCCTTCGATGAAGTAGGAGCATGGTCTTCTTGTACCCGTCCGTGACGGGCCAAGAATTGGCATGCATGGTTCCTCCTCGTATGACAGGAATTCGCTCGTCGGAATCATAAAACTCGAAAAAAGACTTCTGTCGATTGCTCTGAGCTTCTCCCATTTGATGTTTCACAAAACGATCCCAGTGATTAAGGCGCGTTGGCTGCTCATCAGCTTCTCCTTCGACAGGACCCCTATCTTGCCGATAATCGTCTTGTTGATTGCGGAGCATCCGATCCCCATTGAGCCAGATCTGTTTGATGCGCATGCTCATGATGATGAGGGGAAGGGAAAGACAAATAAAATCTGCGTAGGCACCACACACGGTGTGGTGACGTAAAAGATCCATCGTGTATCGCACATAAAGTTTGCGAATGTGTGAAGGCGAAGACCTCACCTCGGCCTTGGTTCCATCATCGCCCTCGGCATCTTGCGCTTCATTGCATGCTTCATCCTCTCGACGTAGATCCTGCAAGACCTTGCGGAAACCCTCGCGAGTTTGCTCCTCACTAAGCTCGCCTTTGCACGCATACGTAGACACGTAACGTTTGAGCATCCCGAGCGTTCGATCGCTCGAGAGATACGATCGCGACGCGCGCAACTTTAGCAGCTGAAATGTCTGCTTGAGATTGAGCTTCCTTTCCGAAGCAGTCTCCTGAACCGACTTGTAGACCTTGTGATCTGTGGAGAGGATAGGTTGTACATCATAATTGGCACGCCACCCCGAAAGCAGCGGAGTCGATGTATGTACCATCCTTGGGTGATCGTGCGCTAAGCGGATGCGCGAGCACTTTTTTTTGGTCCAGATTATGTGCATCGAGCTTGGCTCGACCCGGCTGTGAGGCCCAAAGCCAAAACGACATTCTACCAGTGGTGGACCCCGCTTTTTACTGAATTTCTTCTTGAGACAGTACCCATTGCAAGAGTGCATGTGCGTAATGTTCGCAATCTCAACCAGATCAAGGCGAACCTTTTTACGGGGAACTTGGCACGCCCGAGTCTTGAGCTGATCACGATTCAAGCGAGCGGGTCTGAGCCCTTCTGGTGCAAGCCAAGCGAGCGGGTTTCCCGCTGCCTTGGGAGGTATCTCCATGTTTGGAAAACCAGGTCCGCCCTCTTGCTCACGTTGTGCGCGAAAATACTCGGTTTCCTCATCGGTAGTGGAGTCGTTGTCCTGCTCGGCACGTCCACCCCAAAAGTCTTTCGCGCAAAGACCGCCCGGGTGCATGCCGCTAATAAATAGGTGAGATCCGAGGTAATCCCCGATTTTCTGAGCGGCCTTCTTATCGAGAGACTCAATTCCCTTAACCGTAACAACATCAAATGCTGGGGCGAGAAAAGATTGGAGTTGTTTTTGATGTCGTGACCAAAGAAGACCGTGAAAGTGAATCATTCCACGCGATGGTGCAAACTCAAACTTATACCAAAAATTGCTCACCTCGAAGTTTCCCTTCCCAAAGCAAATGTTAAAAAACAGACGGGTGCGCGTAACAAACCACGTGTTAAGAAGGTGTGTGTTGGCGAGAATAGCCGCATGCAATCCGAAGCCACCCGCGTAGGTCGGTTGACCCTCTTCATTCAAAATAAAGAGGTACTCGCTGTCAGCAAGCTGACCTGTAGCGCGCATGTAACGCTGAAGGATCTCATGAAAAGCCCGGTTATGGTACTCAGCACAGGACCCCGATACAAAAAAACAAGGAAGATCGCCATGCTTGTTGGCGAGATAGTCGACGATTGAATCAAGCTCGCGCTTCTTCATCGCATAGAAGGCTGATGTCCCAGGCAAGTTCGCGATACGGCTATTTATCTTACCGACCGTGGCTTCAGCGCCAGTGCGCTCGACATTTTTTCGGATGCCCTCGATTGTTTGCGCCGAGTGTACTGGAGCATCAAGCTCCTGTTTGACGAAAAAGGAAACCTGTTGCAAAGCAGTGAGACGTTGCTTCTGGTTCGCACAAAAGAACTTGAAGATACCATGATTGGCGAATCGGGCGTCTGGAGCGCGATACAACATAGCAACGAATTTGCCAAAAGAAAACGTACCTCCTCGCGTGGAGTGAATGAGCCAGTCGTCCGGAACCTCACACGGCGTTGCTCCTGGAGTATCATCTTCTTCTGCAGCAAGCGGCTTCCTTGTATCTGGTACAAAGAGAGTTGGGAACGCGCCAGCAAGAAAATAGGGTGTTGCTGAGAGATTTACAAACGACTTACCGCGTTCAGGCTCCACGCTTGGTAGATGTGCATTGTTTACGTAATCTTCTTTGAGATTCGAGTCACCAACAGCGCCTGCAGCGCACGCACGCGCCGCGCCCAACTGCCCAGTTGCGTCTGCGGAAGTCAAATCCGCGGATTTGATTTCCCGAGCTCGCGCATCCGCGCGAACAGCACACGAACTCACATCGTTCACATTCAAGCGCACGCGATCAGCGTCATCCACACCACCACCAGCGACGTCCGCATCGCGACCGACGCGGCCACTACCGTCCGCCGCGTCCGCTGCGCCGCTTGTTCCGCGTACCTCCGAGTCCGAGTATTTGGTTTCTGCTTCTGGCCCGTGACTGAGGTGGTTAGTCGTGCTTTTCTGCTGTTGAAGAAAGGCAGACCTGAGGACGCTCGAAACCTCAGTTGATGGAATTGTCTCCTGTATTGAGCCCACGATACGAATCGATTGCGAATGTGAGGACGCATCCCTCTCGTATGGATCTGGTGCGCACTGTGCGGGGGCAGGGCCAATATCTTCCATTCCATCATCATCTTCTTCATCGCTTGTGTCTTCATCCTCTTCTTCGCTCAAGTCCTTCTTCTCATTACTATCAGAATCTGTCGTATGATTTTGGTCAACCTTGTTTGTATCCTCGACATGCACTTCACAAAATGTAGGGGTGCCGTCTTCAGGCAGAGTCTCAATTCGCGCCTGACTCATCTTTATCTTCCGAAAAGCCGGGTTGAATTTACACAGCCACTCCAATGCTTTTTGAACGCGATATCTGCGCACTCGAAGCATGTGGACATCCCCTTTTCGATTGCGAGCGCGCTTGTAGATGACAATGCTTGCTTCAGCCGGTAGCCATGGCAAAACCGTTGCGATATGCTGTACGTTCTGTTCGACGCAAGCAACATGACCTTTGAGTTTTCGCATCCCATTGCGCAGCGACATACAGTTCATGAACACGTTGATCGGGGAGATTAGTTGCTCTTCTGCAAATGTGAGGCCTTTGAGCTCCTTAGGAACGTCGGCGTGATAGAAACCTGATGGTATGGAAAAAGGTGACTCGGCCTTTGACTTTTGGATGTAGTTGATGCATTCTCGACAAAAATTCTGCTGTCTAAGCTGTTGGTGCGAGCCAGCTGGTTTTTCGCGATGCAAACGAACAGACCGACTAGAATCTTGTTGGCTGACATAAGAGTAGATCACGCCCCGACATATTCGTTTGCATGAGCAGGTCCACCACGGAACACAGCTCCAATCACCTGGATCAGAAGGACCAACGAGGTTCTCGCCATACGGATTTTCCGTCGCAAATGGATTAGTGATCCACGTGCGCAAGCACATGGAGCAGTTTCGCACACAGTAGGACGAATCGATGATTTCGAATCGCCTGATGGCGAGCAGCTCATGGTAAAGCCTGTCGTAAAAATCTGCTTCTTCACTCGAGACTGGGAGCTCTTGTGAAGACTCACGAGAGGTCTGAAATCTCCTCTTTTTCTCATGGCAGTATCGCTGGTACTGCAGAACATGGTCCACCTCAGAAGCTCCCATTTCGCAAAGCTCCTCTGCACTCGGTATAGGCTCGAGTGCACCTAGTACATCGTTCTGTGCGCAGCATTTGACTGCATTTATCATCTGAGACGCCTCTTTCGAGTATTCTCTGTCATTCAGATTCTTCTTGAAACTCTCTGGGGGGATTCCAAGCTTACGCAGCTCGCATAGGAGTTTCCGACGGGTAAAACGTGTCTTTGGCTGAGCTTTGCCTGTGCGACGCATGAGATTTGCGAAAAAGTTCTTGGGCAACATTTGGTTAGACTTCAGTTTGCGGCCAAACCTAGAATAACCTTGCTCTGGTTGCTCTTGCTGTACATGGCCATCCGATGGGCTTAATGGGATGTTTGATGGGCCTGGTGCATACCGTCTCGTTGGTGTACGAGTAGGGCTATGCCTGCTACTTGAAGCAATGTGAGGGACCGCTGCAGGAATAGGGCTATGTCTAGTACTTGAAGAAACGTCAGAGACCGCAGCAGGCTCGCCGCTTGTCTCGTTTGCTTCGGTTATCGAGGCAGGTTGCTCGCGATTCTCGTTCTCAGTTCCGTGGCGACGAAAGTCACCATGCGCCATGGCGCGGTCGAAACGCTGGCAAAGGAGCGAGAAACGTGGCGCAGGATACAGGTGCGCAAACTCCCCGAGCGCCTAGATCCTATCGATGACACTTCCCGCACGCCGGGAGAGGCGATGACAATGTGCAATGTTGTTCTTGCCGAGCTGCTGACTGCGTCGAATTCAAAAACTCATCGTTGAGCAGCCCACGGAACCGCACACCTTATGTTCTGCTACGACCTACGAGAACGGAAAAAACTTCTTACATACACCCCTAACATTGAATATTAGCTGGGCAAAGGAAGAAGTTGGGGGGGTATAGTAGTCGTTTATGGGAAAAGCGAAATGGAGATGATGAACATTAAGCTGATCCAAGGCGTAATAGACATGCGAAATAGCCCCCCTATCTTGAACACGGTCTCTAAAGCCTATACGTTTCAAATTTCACGACCTTGCGTCAAATAGCGAAGATTTTATGATTGATGAAAACTGATGAAAATCGGCTGTATCATTTATATGGGATTTTGACGAATTTTGAGAAGCAACACTTGCATCAATATTTGATTTCAGTCCGTGAAACTTGCTCACAAGATGTGCGTATGCCATTTACGTTTTCTCTCAAAATTTGCGTACGTAATTAAGAGTATTCATAAAATAAGCGCAAATTTCTGAAATTGCGCATTTTGAGGCACTTTTTTCCGAATTTCTTCTCCAAAGCTTGTTCAAACACTCCCAAACTTTGCCCAAAAATCGCCCAATTTTTCCGGGACCTTCTGAGCCAAGAATTATAACCATATATCACTTGTAGCTCTCGAGCGGATTGATTTAGATGTCTCAAAATCGTCATTTTCGCAGTGCCACAGATTCTTGACAAGAGTCTCTTTTGCAACAATTCTTTTACCAATGAGATTGCGCAAGATGCGCGCGTGTAGATTGGTCTTTCATACTGAGATTGATGTCGATCCAATGGAGATAGATGGTACCCTTGCAAAAAAACACACGTTTCTGGTTTGAGCAACTATTACGCCCCAACCCCAACCTTCTCGCGGAGAAAAAAATAGCAATTCCGTTGTGATTGCACCATCCCTGCCGATCGGTACCCTCAGCTCCCTCCCACGTGCCCGCGCTGGCGCGCGGTAGGCCGCGCGAAAATTAGTGTCGAGAAAATCGCTGGTCTCGGGTCTATACTTTTCTATCTCTCTACATACCTATACACATTCCATAATAAGTAAACGCGAAGCGTTTTATAAAAATTGCAATCGATTGCAATGAACAAAAGAATGCGAAGCAAAGCAAAGCAAAGCAAAGCAGACAACGATTTCGGGCTACTAGGCCTACCTCACCTCACCTCACCTCACCTCACCTCACCTCACCTTTAGCATGTACGCGTAGGCGGTGGGCGAGACGCTTGCCTGCCTGCGTGTCTGTCTACGCCTCCCTTTTCTAAGCCTTTCTCGTACAACACCCGCGTCAACTTTGCTCAAGTGGTGAGTGACAACACCTCCGTCCCTGGAGCTGCGGCAAAATAGCTCGCGACTTGGAAAGCTTTCCTTCCTTCCGTCCTTCCTTTCTTGTGCGACAACAAGTCTCGTCAGCATTTTCGAAGAATAACAGAGACTTGCAGGGCGACATTCAACAAGTCTCATCGACTTTGTCGACTCATACCAGGGCTTTGCGGGCGACTCTAATTCCCAAAACATTTCGTTGGGGAAACTAAAAAGGAGAAAATGAACACGTCATCTTCAACCAAGCCAAGTTTTGGGGCCCGCAAACTCATCGAGGCTTCCAGACCAGGATTTTGGATTATTACGCTTTGGTGCTACGCAGTTGGAATGCAAGGGCAGGCCATGCGACTCGCAAGTGCAGGCGACCCCTTCTTCTACATGGGTCTTATCTATGCGAGCTTTCCCGTCAACGCTCTGCTGTACGCCTGGAATGATCTTGGCGACGGCGCCCTCGATCAAACAAATCCGCGCAAAGGCCCGTACCTCTTGGGCGCAGTGTATGCAAACGAAGAGCAGGTACGCCAAGTCTTTCTCGCGGCGCTCGGCCTGAACCTTGGAATTCTTCTCTTCTTTGCAGTTGTCTGCGGGCCGGTGCTTATCGGCATCTGGTGGGCTGCCGCCTGCGCCACCAACTACACGTACAACAACTACCCGCGCTGGCGAGAAGGCCCTCCTCCGCTCGATTTTGTTGGTCCTCTCGGCTACATCTTGCTCATCCCATTTGCCGCCATCGTCAATGGCCTGGAATTTCCATCATTGTCCACCCTTTTGTTCCACATTTTCATGGTTCTACGCTCACAACTTTGGGGCCAAATCATCGACCTTGGCCCAGACGCCCGTGCGCAACGACAGACGACAGCCGTGGCGCTAGGTATTCGAGGCGCCCGGGGACTCCTTGTCCTCTTGCAGCTTTGTGAGCTCTTCGTTGCAATCTACGGCGTGCAAAATACCTACGTTGAGGCTTTTTCGGCACTCAGTATGGCTACCGCTCTTCTCGAATTCTTCGTGTATCCGAATCGTGCCCCTTCGCTTCATGAGGCAGCGCTCACGGGTGCACTCATGACTCCAGCGGCGGCCGTACTCCTTCTTCACGTGCTCTTCACACCCGCAGGTGAACGCGCGCCATTTACATAACGACTCAGGCTCAGGCTCAGGCTCAGGTCAGGTTCAGGCTTGGGCCCAAGCTCAATTTTAACCAATCAATGTTTGCAAAATCCTATGGGTAGGCGTTGGTCGACTTGGCGTACTGCCCAGAGTAGCCATTGGCATCTCCGCTGCGCACGGCCGTCGCATATGCCGCCGCACCCGGAGTTTTCTTCTTCGCGCCATGATCGTTGCCATAGTGATCATACTGACGGTCACCATACATGTTGTCATTGTCGTACATGTCAGTACGAAGATGCGTCGTCTCCTCGTGGCGCGACACGCGCTCAAAGACACCATGCGAACCAAAGGGACACAAGGCTAGCTGCGCAAGCTTAAAGTGCTGGTACGAGAAAACAATGCCGTAACATGTGCAGGCGCAAAGAATGCCCGCAAGAATGTGAAAGGCCAGCATGATCAGACCAATTGGCAAAAAGAGAATGTTGCCCACCACATTGCCCAAGCCCGCACACCTGTACTCATTCCATTCCGCTTCCACGGACATGCCAAAGGGAAAGAGGGCCACCTTTGAAATCTTGAGCAGCTGCCATCCGAATGGGGACAGCACAATGGTGGCCATGAGCAAGAGCCCGAGAACTGCGTAAATGGCTGCCACCACGGCGCCTCCGGCGAGCCAGATCCACAAAAAGTTACCGACCCAGGTCACCGGCGTGCGCTGGTCCTCTCGCGTCTCGTACGTGACCGTCCGCGTTTCGTGTTGAACGCGCATGGGCGCTGCCGCTGCCACGGGTATAGCCTCCTCCAGACTCATCTTGCTTCACCAGCTCTTGTGCGAGACGAACGACGGCCCCTGTCAGCGCACTTGTGCTGCTCGGCGCGAAGAAGGTGCGGCGGCGGCGGGGGCGGCAGGGGCGGGGGCGGGGGCGCGGGGTTGTGCTGTTGAAGGCCTGCCACCGCGTGCGCTTCGCTCCACGAATCGATGGAGTTCTGTAACTTCACAGTCTCGGGCCTCATGCCTTGGCAGGCAATCTTCCGCCCATGGGTAACGGTAACCGCATCAACCGCAGAAACGGTAGGTCCTGAAACGTCTACAAACCGCCAAAAATGAAACGGTTTATATAACGAACAAACGCCCTCTTTCGAGCGATAAATAAGCACGGCCTGCAGGCATGGACGCAAGCAGACAAACAAACAGCTCAGGCGTGCACACGTTCTTTGAGCAAAACATAGAAAGCTAGGCTGTACAACGGGTAGTACGCGCGAGCGCGCGCGTGCGCACGACCCGTGCCGCCGCTGCAGGTCAGCGGAGGCAAGCGAGACAAGATGTCGACAAAGAGCAGAAACGGTACGGACGTGGCGGAGACAACGCGCGTCTTCAAGTCCTTTGGGGCGCTGCTCGTCTACGCGGGGTGCCTGTACATTGTCCTGCAAAACGATCACTGGACGACGGTCGACCGCTACGGCAACGTTGCCCTTCTTACCTTTCTACTCATTACCTTTATCGCCTACGTGTACACAGTACCGGGTTAGAGCTTGCGCCCAAAGTGGTTCTCGATGTCACCGTCATGAACGCGTCGTCATATCGAAAGGTCCTCGTCAAGGTTTCTTGCACAGGGTTAACCTTGCAAGCTCTGTCGATTTTTTCTCTCTGGACGACACCAGCATTGCGCTGCTCCGTCAAGAAGAAAAAATGACCAGACCAAACAACACTGAAACGCGCTCCTCTCCTCTGTTATTATTGATGCAAACTTGTACGACCAGGCACATGCTGCTTTCAGAAGATGACAGTTTGTTGATGTAAAATTATACACGTAGTACTTTCACACGATACATAGACGTGCCTGGCTGGTTGGTCAAAAGGGAGTGGTGACAATCTACTTCAAGTGATTGCCCCATCTGCCCTCGTGACATGCTTCATTTTTAAAGATTAAAGACCGACGGGCGGTAGCGGCGGACGCGCAGGCGGGCGTGGCGCGTGCGGGTCTGATGGTGGTAGAGGCGGACGCCGAGGCGGATATGGAGGCCGCAACGGCGCGAGCGGCGGCGCAGTCTTGGGTCGTTGCGGCGGAACCTTGGCTCGCAAAGTACTGCTGGATTTCGCCCGGTGCGCCATGCGGTTCCGCGCTCGCGGAGACGGCGTTCTCGGCAATCGCTCTTCTCCAACATCGAGAAGTCTATGCCCACGTCCGTGTTCTTGACCTTGCCCATGTCCATTTCGTAAACCTGTGCCCAGGGCGTCAGAGTCCCAAGTCATCTCGGAACCTGCCACACTTGGTGGTGGATGCGATGGCGGGGCCAGATACGACATGGTCGTTCCAGAATCGCTCTGCGTGTCGCCACGCTCAGATGCTAACGTGGACACTGTCGGCGGCGGCGGCGGGTGCATTGGAGGACGCAACTCTCGTGGGTCTAGCGACGAGGCACCTCCGATCGACGCACGGTCCCCGCGACCTTGATGCGAGCTTTCATACATGGACGACGTTTCTCGGTGCAAGTCACCCCCAACTAGCGGTCTGTGCTCGTCCCTTGCATTGTCGTTGTTCGTAATGAAATCATTACCCTCCTCCTCCTCATCTTCCTCTTTCTCCTTTGCCTTATCCTCTGGCCCATATGAATGAGCTCTGTTTTTGTCATATCGAGGCGGCACTGCAGCATGCGCGTCTGCATCGTCCACGTCCCAGCCTCCGGCTTCAAATCCGGCAGCAAGTTCACGCATCGACATGGCGGCTGGACCTGGGCCTGAGCTCCCGCGCGCAGGATTCAAGCTCTTCCACAGCAAGGCATATTGCCGTGCGCTCAGCACCATATCCCCGTCGTCTTCGCCGTCATAACTGCGGCCCTGGACACCAGCGTCTTTCAAAGCTTGCGTCCAGGCTGATGTTGCTGCTGCTGTGGCTGCCTCATTCTCGTCTTCACCTTGTTGGTTGGCGCCTGTTGTCTTCAGACGCATTTGGCCCGCAAACTTGCTCGAGATGAAATCCCGAATCGACAACAGCTTGCTCCCGGCCAAAGCAGGCGCTGAACCGGGCCGACGAGGGCCCCCGACACTATATTCGTCGTATTCGCCATCTTCGTCGTCTTCGTCGCTGTCTGTACCCTCAAGATCCTCGAAATTGCCCTTTCCCGAGGATCCAGTCCCGTGATGATTTTTGCGTTTCGTTGCAGCAGCAAAGGGACTTGGGAGATACGAACCTCCCTTTTTACGAAGGCGAGAAAGCGATGCCTGCATGGCGGCATGCGCCTCTGGGTTCGAAGGCGCACGCGGCACTGCCGGCGCCGCTGGCAGACTCTCGAGATCAGCTTCGCTGCCAGCGTAGGCTTCTCCACCATTCCTGGTAGGGTCGCCGCGATTGTCGTTGTCGTCGTCGTGATCATTGTAATCATCATCATCCTCATCATGTTCCCCTTCTTCCCCTCCGCCCTGCGATGAGAGCGACGATCTCTGGCTCATCGAGACGGAGTCCCACTCATGGTCTCGCTTGCCATGTCGGTGGTGGCGCTGGTGCTGGTGCTGGTGCTGGTGCGATGGCAATGAGTTCGTCTTCCTTTCGCTTGCGTGATCGCCATCATCATCAATCTCACCTGCATCGCCACCATCCGCAATGCTTTCTTGCCAGGTTGCCGTGGCAAATGACATGGTTTCGCTCGCAGCGCCATCATCGTCAGGTGGTGGCCGCGGCGCAGGGCGTCGAGGCACACGCGTCGGGCTGCCGTGCAAAGGCGAGGCAATCTTTCTTCGATTGCTACCGGTCCCATTCTCGCTCGTGTTCTCACGGGTCGTCCTCGTGGCGGCCGGCGATAAAGCGGCGGGGTCTTCGATCGAGTCACGCTGGGTCTGGACTTGCGTTTGCGTTTGCGCGACCCCGGCCTTGGGAGCACGCTTGCAAGCCTCGTACAGATAGTCATCCACGTCGAGGCCGAGCTCTTCCCTTGCAGCGACACACAACGCGTTGGCTTGAAGCGTTACATCGCGGACGCGCATGAGGAGCCCCTGCTGAATCTCTTCGCAAGAAGCCATTGCACCTTCTGCCGCGGCTTCTGCGGCCTCAATCACACCACAGAGCTCGGCGTCCTGGTCGTCCCGCAGCGCAGAGAGCGCTCCAGAGACCCATTCGCCTCGCTTGGGGCCAGCGCTCGTGCTCACGCCCTCGATCGTTTTCTCCCCGAGCCCGTGCGGTTTGCCGTCTTTGAAGGCGCCGACGTAGCAGTCGCCATTGACAAAAAAGGTTTTCCCCAGGCCATTGCACCTGCCCTCGGAGAACTCCCCGCACGTGGTGTCTCCGGCAAGATTCTGGTACATGCCGCGTCCGCTCGGCGCGCCGCGCACGTCAAAGTCGCCCACGAAGGAGGCCCCCGAGGGCCACAGTTTGCGGCCGGGGCCGCACGCGGCGTCTCCCTTGAAGGCGCCTTCGAAGCGCACGCCCGTGGTCTCCTGCTCCAGCGCGCCCACGCCCTCGCGCGCCCCGCGCCGCCACTCCCCGCGGTACAGCGCGCGCTCGCGCCCCAGCCGCGCCGCGCCCACGCCATCCCACCTGCCCTCGCGCCCCACCTCGCCCGCATGCGCGCCGCCGAGCCCATCGCGCCGCGCCGAGACCTCCGCGCCCGCGCGCGTGCGCCGCATGGCCCCGCCGCCGCCGCCGCCGCGCGCAAGCTCCGTCTGCTCGGCCGCTGCCGTTCTGCTCTGCTCTGCTCTGCTCTGCGCGGCGCTGCTCGACGTCTTTGGCCTTGCTTGCTTGCTTGCTTGCTTGCTGCCTGAGAACGAAAGACGCGTGACGAGTGAATGAAACGGCGCACAAGCACGTACGACCAAGGCCCGGCTGCTCGAGAATTACTTTGAGAATTCCTGGGACCCGCGCTGGCTGGCTGCTCGAACAAGCAACTCGAAGCCCTGATCGATCGCCACGGCAAGCTCTGCGCAATGTCGTGCAAGGCTGACGCTGGCATTAGCTGCGCGGGCTGATTTCGACCGACCACCTCTCTTCAGGTCAAGCTTGATGAGGTGACATTTCACTCACAGCTCAGCTCAGGTCGAAATCAAACGCACAAACGCACAAACGCACAAACGCACGCAGCCATGGAGGGGTCCCCCGCGCCGGTGCCACCGGCGGAGCGCGCAGGGTCCCAGCCGCGACGGCGGGAACATGATACCTGTACGTGAGATTTTAATGGCCGCGCCTCACGAAACAGTCCAGCCCACTGATGAGACGAGTCCGGACGAGCCGCGGCACAGACTGGCAGCGCGTGGCAAGGATTTTCTTCATGCTCGACGTGAGGCTTGCCTTTGTGACCGCCAACGAGGCAACGTGTGCCATGCACGAGCTCAAAGTCCTTGACGATCTTGCAGAGACGCGCGAGCTCAAAGAGAGCGAACGCTTGCGGCACGCCGAGCTCGAGCGCATGCGCGATGCCGTCATTCACCCACAGACCCACGAGGCGATCTTTGCGCCTCTACGGCTCAGCACAGTCGTGCCCATGAATATGATTCTCGACGCCGTCATGCTCAGCGCCTGGACGCCCATGCAAACTATCTTCGCGCAATGGCTCAACCAATCGTACAATGCTCTCCACTACCACGCAAACCGCAATACGACGAATGAGGAATCCTTTTCGCAACGCGTCATGGCGTACCTCGCAGCCACGGCCTCTTCGGTCGGCGTAGCCCTCTTTCTTACAAGCGGAAGATTTCCACAGCTGCGCAAATTTGCGCCCTTTTGCGCTGTGGCCGCAGCGGACACCTTCAATCTTTCCATCATGCGAAAGTCAGAGTTCTTGCGCGGCATCGACGTCTTTGACGCAGCTTCCGGTGACCATGTGGGCACCAGCCGTCGCGCAGGCCTGATGGCCACAGGATCCTGTATCGTCGCTCGCGTCGCTGCAGCCTTTCCTATTCTTGTTGGCTCGCCACTCATCATGGATGCCCTGGAGGGCCCAATCGCTCGTCATGCACCCTTTTTGCGCGTTCCTGTAATGCTTTGTACCGTCGGCCTCATGATCCAGCTTGCCGTCCCGGTGACCTTTGGGCTCTTTCACCAGCAAATGACCGTGTCCACGTCGCTCCTCGAACCTACGCTTCACACGCGAGCGGAAAGAGTCTTTTTTAACAAGGGTCTGTAAAGTGCATACTTTTTGGTGTCCATCCCACCTCCTTCATCGGCCCTTTGCTCCCTGTGTCGTGCACGAAAGGCTGTCTTTTTTTTCTATTCATGGACAGGATAACAAAATCTTACGTTAGGAGAATGAAGACTTCGCAGCACACGTGACTGACGATCTGTCACCAGGATATAGAAAGAAGATGGGAAACGCATATGCTGGGGTGACAGTGGGGCTATACCAAGGGCTGCAGCCAAGATCGTAGTATTCGACAAGTGTTGTTTGGTACACCCAAAATTTAGATTTGGCCAAGCAGACCCTTTTCTCGACTCTTTCGCAATCAGGCTTGCCTCACATAATAGTATGAAATTCGTGAGGTTTTTGTTTTGTTTTTTGAAAATGAGCTTGAGCTACAAATGCAGTGCATTCAGGCACTTACGACCTCGGACGCAATTTCTCCAAAAAGAGAAGAGACTCTTTCATTCTTTACTCTCTCTCTCTCTCTCTCTCTTCGTTTCCTTTCTTAGTGATGCCTGGACATCGATGAATTCACAGATTCGTCAGCCTCGCCAGTTGACTCCAAGATGGCTTCCAAAGGCGCAAATGAGAGAGTGGACACATCGCCGTTACCCTCGTCAGCGTCCTCGTCTTCAGCCTCGCTAAAGATGGCAAAGGGTTTCCGAGACCTTGGCGGATCCTGCTCCAGCTTTTCGCTGGCCATGTCGCTGTCGCCAAAAATGGAGAATGGCTTTGTCGGCCGAGACGCCGACGCTTCCTGATCCTCCCCCTCCTGCTCCTCTAGACCAGCTTCTTCGCCGCCAAAGATCGAGAAAGGCTTGTTTGTTCTGAATGTGCTTTTGCTTGTAGGCTGGAAATCAGCATCTGCGACTGAATCCGCTGACGTGCTGTCCCCGAAAATTGAAAACGGTTTGTTTGGTCGCTGGACTTTTTCCTCGTGCCTCGAATCATCTTCATCGCTTCCAAAGATTGAGAATGGCTTACTTGGCCGCGATGCGTCCGCACCATCAAGCATTTCGGGGTCTTGAGCATCCTCGTGCGATGATGCGCTGTCTCCAAAAATCGAAAATGGTTTGCGTTCCGAAGTGCGAGACTTGCCCTCTTCCTCGTCACCACTGGCAGCGCTCTCTCCACCTGCGTCACCGAAAATTGAAAACGGACGGCGTGCCTTTGGAGAGGGCGCATCATTAACTCCGGCTGTGCTCTCGGTATCACCCTTTACATGTGCATCATCATCAAAGATAGAGAACGCTTTGCGCACAGGTTCGGCAGCCACCTCTTTGTGGTGCTTTGAAGAACCTTTGAGTGCGGGCGAATCTTCAGCGCCAAAAATCGAAAATGGGGCGGAACCAGTTCTGCCACTCAATGTCTCCTCTCCAGTACCGCGGGCCTTGACTTCTTGTCTTTGGTCGTCCTCATCATGCAGCTCGTGAAAGCTCTCTGCCATCGCATCACGGGCCTTTTCTGTGTTGTTGTCTCCATCCTCACTGTCGTTGTTGCTCTTGTTCGTAGACTTGCCCTCGGCAGACACGCGCTTCATGCTCGGGGACCCGAACATCTCAAACATATCGTCCAGCGCAAGTCTCGTGTTGATGGTCATGTCTTCCTGATCAGCGACGTCGAGGGCCTCCTTCACATCGCCAGGACTTTCAGGCTCGGATACTCTGGACTTTTCGGGCTTGTGTCTGGACTCTGGCTTGGGGGACGCCGCGTGAGAGGGCTTCTCCACAGTTCGTGTGGTCTGAGGCGGTTTTTTGGCGTCAAAATTCTGCAGAGGCTTCTTCATGAGCATTTCGGCCTCCGATTTCTCAGCCTTTGCCCTCACCTTCAGCCCTGCGCCATCCTCAATGCTGGATCGCGGCGAGCGAACTCCACCCGGACCATCTTCCACGTAAATGTCAAACTTGGGTTCTGCGTCAGCGTCTTGCCCATCAGTAGCGCCTCGTTCGTCCCGCGTAGGTCGTCGCGCTGGAGCAGTACGTCCTGGTCCAAACCCTTGATGTGTCCAAGGCGCAGGGTCGAGTGCGTTTTCCTTTTGCAAGTCGCTCACGCTCGCCAGATGCTTCCAGCCTGGGCCGTCATCTCGCGCGGCGCTGTCGGAAGCACGATTTTCGTCACCCCAGTCGTCCTTCCGCCAGGGATCAGCAGAGGACGTTTGCTCGAAAACAGCAAAGCGGGAGCCCGCGCGGTCTGCCTGGGCATTGGCCTCGTTTCCAGAAGTGGAAACACCAAGGCCTGGTCGGCCCGAAATATTCGGATTGGCCGCTGCAGCACGTCGAGAGCTAGCAGCAGGACGATGCATGGAGGCAGCCTCGCTGCGAGAAATGGTCTGCAGGGACCTTGCACGGGAGGCCTCGGCCTCTTCGGTCTCAGGGTCAGTCTCACCGTTCCGTTCGCGCTCTGCTTGCTCGAGCCAGCGACGGCTCATCCGGCGCTGAAATTCACGATGTCGCTTTTTGAGCAACTCGACCGGAGTGGCTTGTTTCTCGAGGCCCACAGAGTACGCCTTGTCCGCGAGGGGAAAGTCGCCCCGTCGTTCGGCGGTCCAGGCTGTGGCCACATAGTAGAGCGCGAGCTTCTCGCCAATTTTGTTTTCTCGCAGGTACTTGAAGACTGACGATGGATTTGTGAGCAAATCAGCATACCCGATCCAGACCTTGAGGTACTTTTCATTATTTTTGTATCGCTCGTCACCCTTGAACTCGCGCGTGCACCTTTCGAGCAACGAGAGAAGGTCATTGCTTCCCGAGGGAAAGTTATCTTGCGTCCATTTGATGTAGCGAATCCACGTGCTTAGAGGGTCTTCCATGGGGCCATCGCTTGTGGCTTGTGCGAGCGCCTCTTCAAAGGCCTCTTGTTCCTGGGCCAGCTTTGCCTTGCGGTTTGCGATTTCGCTTTGCGCCCCGAAGGGCTTGAGCTTTTTCGGGTCGCGCCCGCGCTTGATTGGCATTGCGTTTTCCTTGCATTGCTCCCAGGCTTCTGCGTCCACGCCGCCGCCCTGCGCGGCGGCGGCGTTGCTATTCTCCACGTCGGGCATGCTGGCCGTGACGCCTTTCAGGTTTTGCTGTCCAAGTCTTTGTCTGGCTGCTGACAAGATCGAAGTCTCGGTTGACGCGTGCTCCTTGAGCCTGTCGGCTATCTGTTTGCCGCCTCCGTGACGGCAAAGACCTCGCGCCTGCAATGAGAGTCTCCAGAGATGGACATCGGGAGGGCGGCAAGAATCACTAAACCCGCCCGCACGCACGCACGCACGCGCGCACGCACTCATTCATTCATTCGCACAAGCACTCATGTTATACGATGATAACCGTCGAGAACTTGCATTTCAAAGTGTGCACCGTGTCTGGTGAAAACGCACACACAAGGAGGGGGCGTCTTTATAACCTGCGAGGAGAACCGAATGGGGATGATGCTGGTGATGGTAACAGCAACAGGGTTATCAACGCTTTTTTTTTCAATTATTTCTTACGTAAAGGTAGGGATCAGACAATCAGGCAACGGCACCGACGTAGAAGAAGAAGAAGAAGAAGAAGAAGATAATCCTCATCATTATCAACCACAGCAAATAAGCACCAATCACCAGAAGTGAACGATCTCCAAGGAGGTCGTGCCTTTAATCGATGATTACAATGACCTCTGGCTCAGCAGTAGACGAGGCCTTCTTGGAGATGCAGGTTTTGCCAACCTTCGCCAATGAAGGTGGCGAGATGGAAGAAGAAGACCGCTCCGAACTCGGACTAGCAGTGCGCAAACAGTGAGCCATGCTTGCACCTATAGTAGCAATTTTTGAGGGCATCGGAGGACGTGATTTAGGCTTAGGTTTCGACGGCAATTGTCTTTCTTTCTTGACCTTGACAGGATTCTTTTTCGTCAAAGACTGCTGCTTGACGCTGGGGCCGGTCAAATCCTGCATTGGGGTCGGCGCGGTCCGGCGTCGCGTAACGTAACTCTCCCTCTGCATTCCATTCGGATCCTCATCACAAACTTCGCAAGAGGTAACAGGTTCGCCAGCCGCATTGAGGAGCTCATTGGCAAATGTGCAGCGCGAACAGGTCCACTTGTTGGCAATCTTCTCGTACAGGGTGAGTTCGAGCGAATCCGTAGACCAATCTGTCGCAGAAGGCAACGTGCGAAAAGTTCGACGACGAAATACTCGCGAGAGCTCGGCGATTTCCAGCTCGTGGATGGGGTCGAAGCAGATGAAGCGAGATCCAAGCCTCACAGATCGGGCGAGAGCCGCCACTTGCATATCGAGGGTCATCGTCCCTGCCTTCACGCAGCGCACTCCAAAGGTTCCCTGCGCGTTATTCACAAAGAAGACGGTCGCCTTGGAGACCAGCTTCCGATATTTTGGCGCTGTAAAGTCTCCGTGAATGAATGAGGTGGATCCAAGAGCAATCTTGGACTCCTTTTCAAAGTGCCGATGAAGGCCCTCGAGCTTCTTTGCCGTGTCGTGGCGACCGCGGAGGAGCTCAATGCCAATTGATGGACAGCCAACACATGAAGCGACCTGAAGGACGACTTGACCAATGCCAGAGCCGATGTCGATGAACCGGTCCTTTCGAGTAATTTGGGCCTCTCGAATGCAGGTTTGTACCAAGTGTGAATTCGCGCGTCCATACTGGGCTCGAAATTGGTGTCCTGAGGCAGACGCTGTAAGGGCTCGATGGAAGTCATTCGAGCCCTCTCGAATCAAAGAGCACTCGAGCGCGCGCCAGCCTCCAAAGCTCGTCACTGTCCGCTCCAACCATACGTTCCAACCAGAATAGCTCAGATGCTGCGATGATTCGTCGAGCATACTTGCAATTTCAGAATCAGTCCACGTCAGTGGCGCGGGGGTGTCCAAGTCTTTGCAAACGAATGCGGATCTTGACGTTCTCGACCGCGGACGCTGCAACTCCTGATCGGAGCCAATGCGGACAGTTTCTGAGCTCGAGCTCACCTCAGATGCGTGACTCGCTTTCGATATTGATTCCGTCTCACCTGGTGCACATAGATCGACCTCGCTAGTAATGTTGGTTGTAGTTGTGGTGGTGATGCTTGTAGAAGTAGCAGCGAGCATTTGATGAGCTGGCCTTTTGCGTGTGGGCGTCAAGAGTCCGTCTTGGTTCGTTTGGTGGGGTGGTGGCGTGAAGGGGCTCCGTGAGGGACTCGAGCTTTTGTGTACGCCATCATTCGCGCGCATCCTTTTGCAAGCGCTGCTTGCTCTGCTAAGAGGCGTCGCTGCCCGGCACGCGTCCGAACTTGATTCGTTGTTTATTTGGTCTAGCATGTCTGCACCAACCAGGGCTTCTACAGCGCGACTTTCCTTGTCGGTGAATCCGTCAGTCTCTTCCTTTTCTTTCTTCTTCCCCTCTGGCGACATTTCATTGCTCGATTGGTAGACAACAAAAGCGCAGAGTTCGTGATCACGCTCGTTCACCCAGGTTTCGACGTCTTTTTCCTTCTTGAAATAGTCGATACCCTCTTCAAGATGTTCAGTCCGGAGACCAAACTTCTTGACCTTATACGTTGGGCGCACGTACAGGAAGTCGCCACCGTCTCCATCCTCGATCATGGCCCATCCTTGATTCTCAAGAAACGGAAACAGCTTTTCAAATTTGGCCATGTTTTCTATTGACACCTCGTTACTTGTTGCCGTCGCCGCCGCCGCTGCCGCTGCCGCTGCCGCGCCGCTCTAGTACGTCGTGATGCGCGCCACACCTTTACCCTCTATAAATCGCGTGCTTTCGCTCGTGCGCGCGCGCGAAACGTTTGATTGGCTTGACTATGCGTGAGTCCTCAACCAGCAAGCCTCGCGCCTCGTCCGGTGGTTAGTGCGCTGGCGAAGAGGTTGCGCCTCCGACAACACAAATGCGCTCTTCCGTTGCCGGCCGGCCCCGGCCTCAGTCTTCGCGGCAGAACGCGCCTTTGTGCACGACTGCGCGACAGCGCACGGCCTCGCCGCGCACGCGCGCGTCCACCTGCCGGCGCGCTCGCTCGCACACGAGATTGGAGTTTTGCTCGATAATAGCCTAACAGTAAGGCCCTGCTTTTTGTCAATTATTTACGAGCTCTGAGACGTTCGCAGAGCGAGGCGTAAACTTTGTGGCGGTGGAGGACGGCCATATCGGCTGCAGACTGACAAGTGTCCCTTAGGTTGGAGAGATCTCCATTATTGAAAAAGACAGTCATCAGCATAAGTATCTGCATCTGCATGTGTTTCTGCATGCATTTTACTCCATCTCATACTCGACGTGGAATTAATTTTTAAAATGGTGCGGAAGAAGGCTCGCGCTTGCGTCGTGGTAGCCATTTCGCGATTGATACACTGGGAAGATCATGATATTCATAATTATGGGAGAACGAAGCTCACGCATTGAATGTATGCTTCAAACAAACGAACGAATGAACGAAATCATTCCTCTCTATCAGCGTTCGCTCGTAGATACTTGGTCAAGCGAGGATGAACAGCAAACGTTGCCGCGCGGCCATGGACCACTCGATATTAGTCAATGATCCCAAATAGAGAGTGCAATTAGGGCATCTCTGTTCATTGTTTACAGATCTGTTCGCTGAGTCAGGAATCTACGAGGTGTACACGCACACGGGACGGAGTATCTCCCTGTGCGCGACAGATACCCTTACCTTGTTTGCGCACCGTTGGGTAAAGAAAAGAAAACTTCAGGCAGGGTCATGGCGCGAACGCAATTTCTTTCAGTTCAAGCCTTCTTGGCTTCCTCCTTAAAGACGCGGTAAAGCAAGGTGCGAGACCACCAGTTGGGATGCTCCCACACGGCCTGAATCTCGCCATCCGCCGGACAGTCGACCGTACCGCTGACAACCGAGCCATTACTACATTCTGCCTCGGTAAAGGCACGCGAAGGGACAAGTTCGACGGGCTCCTGTGCGTTTTCCGTAGGTTTGAACACGAGCTTGAACGTGATATTGCCCGCGGGCCTCGTGAAGAAGCGATACGTGATGAAGTCGCCCGATTTAACAGACAAGACTTCCTCGACGCTGGTTCCACTCGCCATCTCCTTTTCCGTAAAGGGGTTTTCCAGAGAAAGGCACGGAGGCCCTGTGCCGCCAAGCTCTGCTGGGAGCTGGTCCTGCTCAACGAGTTCAGCGAGTCTGGCTTTCCAGGATTTTTCGTCGCCAAAAATCTCGATTTTGCTGACCGTACGGGGATCGAGGAATCCCTTGATCATCTTCCATGTGACCTGGAAAATGGCCGGGGCATTAATGATAAGCATCTTTCCCATGGTTTCCGGATAATTGTTGCTATCGACTTCAGCAACGCACTTGACAAAGTTGAGCGTGTCCGAGTTAAGCTTGGCCATGGTGAGTCCGCGCAGGTCAAGAATCGAAAGCGTCTTGTTGATGGTGCGCTGAAAGAGCTCCGTGCTCTCGGCGTACTTGTCTTGGAGCTCTTCCATCAGACATACGTGGTACTTTGTGAATTTTTCATTCGTCGTCAAGCAGTGCAGAGCGGTGAGGTCGACGCTGCCCGTCTGCTCGTACCAGATACTGCGCGAAAAGGAAGAGGATCAAAGTTGGCGAGCGACAACGTCGGGTAAAAGGGAGGGACGGAGGGAAGGGCGGCTGGTCAGTCTTTTCTGTTTCCGAAACTGCTCTGCACAGAGCTGGCTGTGCAGATCGCTTGATAGCTGTTGCGGGTAGTGGTGGTGGTGGTGGTGGTGGTGGTGGTGGTGGTGGCGGCAGTGAAAACTTACGGCCTACCTTCCTTGCAATGTCCGGCATAACCCCCTCTGTAGAACTGCTTGACCTCGAGCTCGTCTGCCTGAAGGCACGCGGACTTGCCCTCGGCGACCCACTTGGACGCGTTTTCGGACCTCCATCGAATGGCGTCCTCGATGCATTGAAGCGTGTTCTCGAGGTCGAACTTGCGCGCCTGCAGGAACCTCTGCAAAGCGTCGTCGAGGGGCTCCTTCTTGAAGCAGATGACGTTCAGGTCGAGTCCTTTTTCCGCGGCGCGTTCCTCGATCTGCTTCTTGCTGCGCACCTCGCCAGCGTCAGCGTCGTCCGCACGTACGTCAGCCAGTCAGCCAGCCAGTCAGTCAGTCGGCCCGTCATCATTCCCTCCACACGGTGTCCCCCCTGCCTGCCTGCCTGCCTGCCCGCCTGCCTCCGCGCGCCCTGCCTTGGCTCTCCTCGTGCGGCTCGGCCCCGCCGTCGCCAGCGTGTCGCCGTCGCGCTCCTCCATCCAGAACCTCGTTTCCGCGTCAGGCCTCTGGGCCTCGGTCGGATCGCGCCGGTCGCTCGCGCGGCCGCCCGGCCTCCGCCCCCGCGCCTGCCCGCTCCGCACGTACAGCTGCGCGCCCTCCCGCGCGGCGTCCTCCCCCGCGCCCGCCATGCTGCTCTGCTCCGCGCCGCGCTCGCTCGCTCGCTTCGCTTCGGGCTCGCTCGCTTCGGGCTCTGTCTGTCCCTCCGTCTGTCTGTCTGTGTCTCTGTCTGTCTGGCTCAGGCAGCACCGGGTTCGAACCGCTTCGGACCCACGGGGACACAGAGAGGGCGGGCGCCGCTGCTGGCATGCCGCAGCTGCGTTCGTTCGCGCGCCTTCTGAGGCGGCCGCTGCTGCTGCTCGCCGCGCCGCGCCTCGCCGGCCGCCATCGCCGGAGAACCAGGAGGCGGGCGGCGCGGGGAAGGGCGGGCAAGGGCGGCGCCGGCCAGCCCGGAGCGGCCGCCGCCGAGGTGTCCTGGCCCCGGACCGGACCCTGGCTGGGCAGACAACCACAACAAAAGAGACTGTGCAAAGAGCGAGCGCAGGCAGCGGCGGCGTGCTTTCGTCGAGCACGCCAGGAACCTCCGCGGCCAGCTGCAGATGCAGACAGCTGCAGACAGCTGCAGACAGGCAAGGCGAGGCGAGGCGAGGCAGGGCAGGGCAAGCTTGCGAGCACGCGAGGCGCGGCAAGTAGACCTGGTCCCTGGCACTTTTGGGGTGGGGAGGATGAGCCTCGAGAGTGAAGTGAGGTGAAGTGAACGAAGTGAGCCCTGCCTCGGCACGGCGCCCTGCCTCCATGTCCCTCACGTCTCTCTCTCTCTTGCAATGCACTGCCTTTGACTCCGTCAGTGCTGCATTCTGCATCAGCAGCATCACATGCGTCCTGATGATCCGCCTCACAGCACGACGCCAGTGGCCGCGGTGAGCTGCAGGTTGAGGCCAAGATTGAGGCGAAGGATACTTTTGTCGCCCCGACTTACGAAAGCGCGGCCGCTGCCAGCCACAGCAGCAGCAGCAGCAGCAGCAGCAGCAGCAGCAGCAGCAGCAGCAGCAGCAGCAGCAGCAGCCTGCTTCGTCCGCATCCCTCTCCGCGTGCGTCAGGCCATGCCATCTGCGACGGCTGTCGACCTCCTGCGAGGAGAGGAGACCAATGGCCGCGGCGCGGCACGCAGACGCTGACAGCCAGCCCAGCGACGCCTGCCTGCCGGTCGTCGCCTCGCGTGACTGTGACAGTGACTCGGGCCGCGGCAAACTTGCTTGTAACTTGTACCAACGCGCAGCCTCGGGGCACCTGCACGCTCGATGCCACCGCACCGCTCGCTCGCTGACAGTCTGGGGAGCGACAAACACACTACTGCATAAACGCAGGCCGCCGCGGGCCTTCTCGCGGAGCTTCTCCGCCGCCAGAGCGGATTGTGTGGAGGCCGTGCCGCCGAGGCAGACCTGCTGCCGCTGCAGCTAGCGAGCTAGCGAGCGAGCCATCTCTCTATCTGAAGCTAGCGAGCGAGCTGCCTGCGCTTTGCGACGCCTTGGGAGCCTCCATCTGAGTCACTCACTGTCGCAGCAAAGCCGCTCGAGCAAAGCCCGAAAGCTGGAGCTCGCGGGAGGGAGCAGCGGCAGCAGCGCAGCGGCAGCGGCAGCGAGCAGCAGCGGCGGGGAGATGTACACCCGCGTGGGGCCGACGCCCCCGCGGCGCCGCTCGCGCGCGCTCGCGTGGGCAGCGGGCGCCGGCGCCGCGGCGGTCTTCCTGTGCGTCGTAGTCGCCAGGAACGGACGCGGCCATGAGGAGACCGTGACCGTCAGCCCCGCGGAAGCGGACATCTTCGGGATCGGCGCGACCTTGGACATGGAGATGGCAATGCCCAGCAACACCAGCGACGCCGCGCTCATGGACGCCGTCGCGACTGATTTCTACGACGGAGTCGAGGCCTACGGGGCTGGGGACGAAGACCACAACCACACCCTCTCGAGCCGCAACAACAGCCTCTGCGCCGGGTGGTGCGCCAACCAGTACCTGCCGCTCGTGGAATGCTCCCAGCATGGCCTTCCGCGACTGCGCGCGGCCTTTCAGATCGAAAACTGCGCCGCCGCGCTCCAAGGCGGTAAAAACCTCGAGGCGGTCAACTCCAAGATCGAAAAGATCGCGGACAACACCGCCTTTGTCTTTTTCCGCGGCGCCGCCGCTTTCTTCGATTACAACATGATGTGCTCCGACCCGCAATTCGCGGCGAAGCGACTCACCATGCCTCGCGTGTACTCGAACGGAGACTGCCACCCAGAGAACTTTGGGGTCATGGTCCAGGCCAACGGCGATCTCGTCTGGGGCGTCAACGACTTTGACCAGTCCTTCACGACGCCCTTTAGCTGGGACGTCAAGCGCGGCGCCACAGGATTTGCGCTTGGGTCCGTAGCTCGGGCTTGGGCAGACGAGGACCACTCGAACGCCGCGCGCGCCTTTGTCGAGGCCTATGTCTCCACTCTTGTCGACCACCCGAACTGCGAGTTTGCAAACACGGAGCGCTTTATTGAGCATGGCCGCTACGTCGAGGGCCACGCTTCCCTTATCAAAGACCTCTTCAAAAAGTCACGCGACCGTGAATCGAAAGAGGAGACACTTCATTTCCTCGAAGACAAAATGTCCATCGACCTCAAAAATGACCGCTTCATCAAGACCGACAAAATCCACCCCGTCAACGAGAGCCTCATCCCCGAGTTTCAGGAGTCCGTCGACGCCTATTTGTACCACGGTGTCGCGGCGCTGGCCAAATTTCCCAACGACGGCAAGTTCTACAAGGTTGTCGCCGTCGCGCGCAAGGAAGGCAGCGGCACGGGCTCGATTGGTCTCAACCGATTTTACCTGCTCATCAAGGGCCGCTACGAGTCGCAAAAGCACGGCTACATTATCCTCGAAATGAAGGAGGAGGTCAACTCCGTCCTTCAAGTGTTCTTTCGCTACTCTTATACCGCCTCGCAAGAGGGAAAGCGCGCCGTGGACGCTGAGCGCTCCGCGTGGCCCTACACGAACCTGTTTTATGGCTGGACTACCTTTCGCGACAAGTCGTACATTATTCGCGAAAAGTCCAAGCACAATGTCGATGTCAATCTCGAGAAGCTCAGCAAGGACGAGTACATTCAATACTCTGCGCACGGCGGTCGCGCCCTCGCTCTCTACCACATTCGTGCGCGCTGTAACAACCACGAGTGCGAGCCGCACGCCCAGTCGGCCGTTGACAAGGAGATTTGTTCTCAGATTCAGACGTATTTGCACAAGAACGTTGGCGTGCAAAACTTCACGAACCAGGTCCATCAATTTGCCATTGAGGAGACCAACCGCGAGATCAAAGCGTGGAAGCTTTTGCGCAGCTTCGTCAACCCGCGTCGTGACACGAAGACGTCCTACAAGCTCCTCAACGGAGGCGAAAGGCCGCATAGCTGCTCGTAAAAAGAAGATTTATGCGAGATGCGGGAGCGAGCGAGCGCGCGCGCGCGCAAGAGACAGAGAGAGAGAGAAACTGGTCTTGTCTGCATTTGAACAAGACAAGGAAGAAAGAGAAGAAAAGTAGATTATAACACGTAGTTTATGCAGTTAGATTGTCTTTTGTCACAGTGATGACTGGCCCATCGGAGTCATAGATGTTCGGCTGTTCTGGGCTTTGCCATGAATATACAAATCAGAACTCACTCAGCCTCCGTTTTTCTGCCTCTCGTAATTCCTTCATCCATGACATTCATCCAAGCCACCTCGATTCTGGCAGCGCGTGCCACCATCGGACGCCCCATGCCGTCGGCACCAAAGAGCCTGGTCTTCTTGCAAAGAGCCAAGAGCATCGACCATTCAAGTTGAGCGATTAGGAGTAAACAAGGAGATCTTCGAATTGCGCAGCAGCGCAGCAGCGTGCGGCACGTAGTAGCAAAGCCGTCCGGCGCAGAGCGCTCGCTCGCGGAAACGATCGAGCGCACAGGCGGGCAGGCAGGCAGGCAGGCAGGCAGGCAGACGCGCAGGCACGCAGACAGGCAGGCGCGCAGGCTCGCAGGCGCGCCTGCGAGCGAGCGGTGAGTCAGAAGATCAGCAGAAAGCTCGCGGGAGGGACGAGAGGTGGTGGCAGCAGCTGCTGGCGCAGCGCGTCTCGGTCCTGGTCGGGACCCCGACGCCTCGCGAGGCCGAAGCGCGCGACACCTCGGGCCCTCGGACAAGGCCGAAGATGGTGAGGCGAAACCGCAAACTCGTGCTGCGCGGCAGACAGCCAGTGCCGGCGCACGGTCGCGACATCTATGCGGCGAAAGACGGCCCCGGAGGCTCCAGAACGCCCAGCCGCGAGGCGCTTTGGCAGCAGGTGGCAAAATGCAGCAACGCGTCCGCCGCGCGCAGACTCGTGGAGGCTCTCTTGCACGCCGACCATTTGCTGGGTCGCGTGGCCAAACTATCGAGCGCAAAGGGCGCCGTGAAAACCGGAAAATGGTGCGCACTTGCCGCGCATTCCGAGACCCCATGTAGCTGCCAACGCCAAGGCGAAGCCATGCATTGCGAAGACCATGCCGCCCTAATCAGCATATGCACTCATATTCTCGGTGCTCCGGTTCCGCTCAAGCTGCGCCAGGCGGCGTCTGCTGTACTCCAAGCTTGTCTCGACAAGCACCCGAGCCTCGAGACCGTGCTCGCTGCGCGTATCGAGGCTCGTGTCGCAGAGCTCTGCGCACGAGCCTTGCGTGTCGTGGACAAGATTGACGTCGCACTTGGTATCCGTAACTTTGTGCTATCCAGCGCTTGCCGCGACATCCTCGTCGATCGTGTCGATCCAGGTCTCCTTTTGCGCACGCTTCGACTGCTTCAGCGCGACCTCAACATACCGGCACTAGCTGCCGGCCCAGACACTGCACTCGACGCGTCTGTGGCTCTAGCAAACGCTGAAGTGCCAGTACAAGCGCTCATGGAGTACCTTCAGGCGCCAGGAGCCTGTACTCGTATAGCCTCGACGGGACCTGCAGACCGCGAGGAAGCTCGTGGCATGGCACAAGAGTCGCTCTTTCCCTGGGTCAATGCCGCTGCTGATTCTGACGTTGCCGCAGCAACAAAGAGCATCGAAATGTTTGCGGGCATTTCCATTGTTCGTCTTGATCTCACCTTTTGTGCCCCTGGTGAGGTCCGTCGCGCCATTGTCAAGCTGTGCGAGGTCCATTCGGGCTCTCAGGTCGGCGGCAAGCCTACAGACGCTGTCACTGGGGCTGGCGCTAGCGCTGGCGCTGGGACTGGTGCTGGTGCTGGTGCTGGTGCTGATACTGCGTGCAGCGCTCCGAATGTCGCAGCGTCATCCGCTGCCAAGGCCCACAGCTCGTCCATGCCCTCGTCTGCCGCGGCACCAGCCGCAAGCGACTCTCTCGATGACAAGGCTAGTGAAAATGGCGATCCGCGCGCGCTCGTTGCCCTGCTTGCTGCATCGTGCACCGAACCTGCCGCTGCTCTGCTGCTTCGCAACCTTCTTGCATGCGTACCGCGATCTCTCTTGCTTGCAGCGGATACAAACACAAACGAGACTGCTCAGGACAATGCCGGAACGGTATCCGAGCGCATATTTGCCAAGCTCATGGCCATCTCTGAAGCACACGTTTTTAATGCTACAGTGCAGGGGTACTGTCTCACGGGCCTTGAAGCATGGTGCAAGCTTTTTAAGCAAGGACTCCATCTCCTGGAAATGCCGGCCCTATTGCTCTGGCGGAGCCATGGCAAAAAGTGCTGCCTTGCGCTTCTCGACTTTGTCCTGGACAATTGGAGTCAAGGATCTCGCAAAGCGCGCTATTACCTCGAACCGCTCTTCAATGCCTCTCTCGAGGTTCTCGAGGCAGTCGCCTTTGCAGATCCAGCGTCTATTCCTCAACCTTTTGTAGCCGAGCGCGACGACGCGCTCGCAGCGCGAGGGACGCTTCTCCGTCGTCTCTTGCAAGAAGTCACTTTGCACGAGCCAGGATCACAGACCACCAACCTCCGGGCCGCGCTCTTGGCTGTTGGGCGCTTTCTCGAGCACGACGGTGCGCGCGGCTTATTAGATGTGGATCCAAACATTATGCCAGCGCTATTGCGCTGCTTCGAGGAGCACGGGCAGGTCTTCACGGTGAGCACCAAGCTATTTCGAGACATGGCAAGCAATCTCGAGGAGCGTGAGGGTCTTGATGCACGACCCATCTGGCTTGAGGCGCTTCTGGATGCCATCACAAAGGGCGATACGAGCGCCGCGGAGCAGGTCGCGACTCGAATCGTACCCGAGCTGCTCAGTTCCGTCAGCGGCATTACCTGTCTTACGCTCCAAGAGGCGCTGGAGAAGCGCAAGCCGGCGCTGGAGGACCAGCTTCGGCTTTGGGGCGCACTCTCGAGCGCGGGACTTCGCGTCGAATTTGCTGCCTTCGATGACAACAGCACGAGTGGCAAATCGCCCCGGTCACCGCGCTCGCCCAAGGCAGGGTCACCTGCTCTCGCTTCGACAAAGGTTGTGCGTATCCCTTCCGAAGCTGTGCGGCACGGACTCGAGCACGCTGATGACCTTGTCCAACTGCGAGCTGTCAAGCTTGTGCTTTGCCCCACCAAAAAACAGCGTATGCCAAGCGCCGAGGTCCTCCGCCTTGCAAGGGTTGTCTATAGCTGCACTGTGCACAAGTCGGTCTCGGAGAGCTGCGCGCAGGGGTTGCGCCGCAGCTCGCAACTGTTTTTCGAATGGATTAGCATCGCTCTTGTTCAAAGCAGACGTGCCGACGATGAGCATGTGACCGATAAGGATCGCGCCGCCGTCCTTGACTTTCTCAAATGGTTCAAGCGCACCATGATCGAGCAAATTTATCCCGACATGCCGCGCGAGCGATCGAGCATGGTGCTTTCGCACTTGTCCATCATGTTTGAAGTCTTTTCGACCTCGCCCGATATCTGTCGCCTCGAACATCAGGATCACACCTTTTCTCTTCTTAGTCTCGTGCGCGACGTGCACGAGCAGCCGCGGACGCTTGCTCTGCAAGTGCTTCGACGCGTCCCTGCACCTCTTCCTGGACTCGACACGTGGACTGCAGTGCACAAGCTCGTCAAGTGGGCGCTTTTGCTCGCCAAAAGTCTCAAGGTCCGTAATGCTCGAGGAGGGAGCACCCTCTTGCAGCTTGTTTACGAGCGTTATGTCCTCGGCGAGGGCTGGGCGGTGGGTCTGCGTGGCGAGCCAACGTCGCGTGAGGATCCTGGCATCCAGTCGCGCATGGACGTTGCTCGGATGCACTTGTCCTGCGCCGAGGCGTTCAAGTGTGAGCGTGCCGAGAAGGCGTACAACGTTGGGTCCATTATCGTGCGCGAGGCGGACGTGGAGATTTTGGCGCGCGGTTTTAGCCGCGAGCTTCCGGGCAACACGCACGCGGAAGAAACGGCATTTATGAAGATTGGCGGCTTTGACGAAAAGGACGAGGACGTGGATGATATTGCTCGGGGCGGAGCCAAAGGTACGACAATCTACACGACCATGGAGCCTTGTAGCAAGCGTCTGTCCGGCAATCGTCCATGTACCTCTCGCTGCATCGCTGCTGGCGTCAAGCGCGTCGTGGTTGGCGTGCGCGAGCCGTCAAAATTTGTAGAGTGCACAGGAACGCGCGAGCTGCGCGAGGCCGGACTCCAGGTCGACTATCTCACGGGCACTGACCAGCGGCTCAAGGAGCGCTGCATGGAACCAAACATGTTTTTGTTCCCCGACGAGGGTCCTGTGGAACCCTTTCAAGAACAAGCGAGCGACAACTTTGAAGCAGAAGCAGTGGGCCAGAATCTCCCGCGGGACCTTGTGGCACGCGCCTTCTTGGCCGACCTCATCAAGCTGTATCGCGAGCCTGGGGCCGAGTCGTGCTTTGGCCTCCTGCAAGCCTTTCGCAACTGCTGGGAGGTGAGCGAGTCCACGCTTCGCCGTGATCCGGATGCCTGGGTGCAAGTGGCTGAGGATTCACTCAACGTGCTCAACAAGGCGTGTGAACTCGCTGCCGCTGTCGTGTGCAAGAAGCAGACAGACGCAGATGATGGCAGCGACTTGGACGATGAGGACGAGGACATGGAACAGCTCTCCGACGACGACGACGGTGCCGTCGACGCAGACAACAGCGGTGATAACACTACTACTATGAATGCAGCCAGCAAGGAAGGCGGGTCGTCGAGCAGGAGAGGCGACGACAACCTCATTCTCATGGATCGACCAATTCACAATAACGAAAACGTGGTTGTCAGCGACTGGCTCGTCATTCGCGAGGTGACAATGTGTATGGAGACGATTGTGCGCACCTGTCCACTTGAGTTGGAGACGGACGCCTTTGTGCTCGCTGCCCCTCGGGTTGCAGCAATTGGCGCCGTGCAGCTGCAGCTGCTGATTCGCTTGCGACACATGGGCGCAATCCGCGTGGTCGGCAATTCTTTTCAAGGCATTGCAGCGCGCTTGCTTCGCCTGCGCAAAAGCCCGGCGTTGTCCAAGCTTCCAATGCAGTGGACCAACTATTTGCTGCATCGACTCGAGGGCGGGCTTCAAGGTTTTTACTTGAGGCGGTCCGTCGGGTTTGCAAGCGCGTTTTTGGCTCTTGCGTGCGCCGAGCCTCGCGCGGGACGCACCGTGCTGCTGGAACGTATGGTGACCCGTCTCATGCTGCTGGCAAGCAATGCTGAGGATATGCGCATTCGCGTGCACGGGCTGAATATCTTGAAGATGCTTTTCGAGGACGGCTCGCTGCAGCACGAGCTGCAAGAATACCTTCCGCAGCTCTTGCTGCTGTCGTTGCGTGGCTTTAGAAATGACAATTGGCAAGTGCGAAACTCGTCCATGATGGTGTTTGCCCGTGTGATCCAGCGAGCCTTTGGCCAGGAGAACATGCGCGTGAGCCGCACGATGGGGGCCGTGCTCGTGAACTCTGCTTTTTTCATGCAGCGTTATGGGGATGTCTTTTTGGCGGTGCTCGAGAATCTCCGACGCATCGTCAACGAGCAGCGTCTTGGGCACAACAAAATGGGCGCGATGGATCCCAGTCTGTACCCCATGCTCTTGATTCTGTCCCGATTGCGACCAGCCTTTGTGTCTCCCGAAGGGGAGGAAGAGGCCTTTGTCGGAGAGCACAAGGAGGCGTGGGAGGCGGGAAATAAGGACGTCCTTCCCTTTTTACCGCTCCTCCTTGCGTGCGCTTCTCAACCGCACGTGATGGCGCGCTCGATGGCCTCGCGAGCGCTGGCCAGTCTTTGTCCGGAATTCCGACTTCTCGACACAATTCGAGAGATTCTTGCCATGCTGAGCGATAGCTGTGCCTCGTCGCCGCCACGTCTTGGCCACAATCACGCGCATGGCCTCTTATTACAACTTACCCAGTTGTTGGTGACAATTCGTGAACGTAAGCTGCACACGGGTCCGCGCGCAAGCGAGGCGATTGGAGCCCTTGAGACGCCTCTGAGCAATGCGCTGCGCGCCGTCCTGGAATCGTGCGGGCCCTCTTCGATGGTGTACACGGCCACCTGGGACGCCCTTTGGAACTTTTCATTGCTACGACCGCGCGCGGCGCTCTCTGCGCCGATCTTGGATCTCGCCAAGCGGGCCGGAGACAGTCCCTGGCAGACGGAGGACAGTGTTGCGCTTTCGTGCCGGCTGTTGGCGTCGAACTTTTTAGTGGAGAATCTGCGCAGCGAGGACTGCCGCAGGCGTCTTGCGGCGCTGCGGGCTGCCAAAGATGTGGCGACGGGATCTTCACCTTTGGCGCAAAAGGTCCTCGAAGCAGCTGAGCATGTGACATTGACTGAAGCGGGCGTGTTCTTCTACCCAGAACTAATCGCACGAATGGACTTGCTGGCCTCCAGCGAGGGCCAGCGATCGCCCACAGTCGCACAGCGGCTTTTGACCATGTTTCACTCGCAAGTATGCGTTGGCGAGGGCGCCCAGGGCGCAGTGGTGCGCGCCTTGGGCCGGTACGCTGCCTCGCAAAGAGAGGTACAGGTTGCCCTTGCTGCGATCATTCACGACTGCGCCAAGCCTGTGCAAAGCACGCTTCTGCGCAGCGCTGCTCTCGAGGCGCTCGGGACGTCTGGCGTTTTGGAGGTCTCGTCTCCGTCGCTTGCGTTCGCGTGGCGGGCCCTGCTCGCACTTGCGCAGGACGAAGTGGACAATCTCCGGCGCGGGGCGCTCGCCATGGCGGTGCGTCAGGTCCCTTCGCTCCGTGCACTTCCACAGTGCGAGCCCCTCGTGGTACGGGCCTTGCTGCGGCACATGTTTGAGACGTTGGACGGGTCGGCTTGGGTCGAAGTACGCGCCGCTGCGTGGGCGCAATGTGGCGAGTTGCACCCTGGCCCCCGCGCGCTGGCGGCAAGTCCGCGCGACCTTGGGCTCCTCAAGGAACGCGTCTTTATGGTGGAGCCGGACAACATCTACGCCGAGCCTCTGAATCTTTTGCGAGATGTGATGGAGGCGCAGCAACACACTCATGACGCTGTTGTACAAGAGGCCGGAGTCCAGGAAGTGCTCGACTTTCCTGCTCTCGAGCGTCTTGTGCGCGAGACGGCGTGGCCAGGCGGCGTTTCCTTCCACCACGATGCCTTTGCGCACCTTTGTCGGGCGGCGCTGGCGGGCTCTCGTGAGTGCAAGGCGCGTTTGCTTCGAACGCTTGATCCAGAGGGCGTCGCGCCCTTGCATCCGGCTCTCCGAAGGCTTCTCGTTGTCGCGCGAAAGCGTGCTCTTGAATAATTGATGACCACAAAGAGTGAGAGGGAGAGAGAGCTGGAGAGGGAGCTAGTCAAGGAGAAGGTTTTGATGCGTTGCGGAAGTTTCTCAGGCTGGGCAATAACTGATACGATTTTTGGTCTGCGTCGAGTCGCCGCACAAAGCATGAGTTTGGGTGCGTATACTCTGTATTCTACGCAAAGTGGCGATTGATGGAGCGGGGCCTTTAGTTGGTACACATTTACCCCTCTCTCCCTCTTGGGCTGAATGGGCCATCTGAGGTTTAGCATCGGTCTTTGGATCAATACTATGGTGATTTCTACACAAGGAAAACGAAGCAAATCGTGGATGTGTTTGCTATTACTTATACGTAGGTGACTACTTATTCAACCTTCATCTTTTCGATTTTGGCCGTGAGCTTTTTAATCTTTGACTCGAGATTTGCCACGAGGTTTCGAAGCGAAATCTCCTTCTCCTCCTGGAGCTCAAAGAGGACACCGATTGTGTTCTTGGTGAAAAGGTACCGAAGTAAGAAGACGATGGCAATGGCCCAAACGAACAAAGGGCTCTGCGTTGCGAGGGTGTATAACGTCTTTATGTAGTTGCTCAAGTATGTGTCGAGCGAGGAGTAATAGTTCATGTTGTAGACAAAAGGTCCACAACTGAGCGAGCAGACAACGAGAGAGGAAAAGCTTACAGTCGTCTGATTCGGGTACCCGAGCAACGCACGCAGTCGCGCCTCTGTGTCGATGATCGCATCGTCTGCAAAGGTGCCGTCCGGGACGCTGGCAACAAAGTATTCTTCCCAGAAGCGCAGCTCTTCGAGTCCCGGAGCCCGTGCTTCACCAAGCGCAATTTCAGAGGCCGTACGGTCGCTCATGAAGCAAGTCGGCTCACTGTCAGCAGCCGTGGGATTTTCGCTGAAGCACTGTTCAAGCGGATTGCTATCAAAAGAAGCCTGCACAAGGTGTTCCTGAAGCGAACAGGCCTTGGGAAGCGTCTCTGAAGCGAGCATGAACCAAAGTACGGCAAAGCTGAGGACGAAAGTGAGGAAGAAGAACTTGATGAAAAAGTTGGCGGCGTCGCGTGCGCTCCAAGGTTTCTTTGGTTTCTGCATGAAACCATTAAGAACGCGTAGCTGCAGCTTGAAGCCGAGAAACATCATGCCAGCGATAAAAATGGTGCCAAAAGGGAAGAAAGGAAAGGACATGAAGCAGAGCTGCTGAAAGAAAAGGAGGTCGACCATGTGCTTGGCGACGTGGAACTCGTTGCGCTCGAAAGGGCGCTTGCGCAGCTTGGCGATGAAGTACTTGGCGGCAGGCACGATCGCAAAGGCGGTCTTGGAGACGACGAATTCGGTAATTACGAGCTGGAAAATGCCTGCACCGTAAAGGTCGGCCCGGCACTCGTCGAGACCACGTGGCACAGTGCCGGCGGCCCCATAGGTGGATCCGACGGAAACAAGACGTTTTTCTGTATTGGTGCGTGCGGTGAGAGAAAAGTCGCGACTTATGATAGGGTCCCCTCGTAGCATGTACGGATCGAGAAGCTGCAAAAAGGAAAAGACCTGAATGAAGGCGTTGAGGATCTTGGCCACAAAGAGGCGGGAGAGCATGTACTTTGTGTGAAAGCCGCCATCGTCCCACTTTTCAAAGGCGGTGACGAAGGTGACCACAGCTGGCAGTAGGGCGTTGATGACGCTGACGGCGAGGGGAACAATGGACCCGGATACGAGCGTAACGACGGGGAGCAGCCACTGCAGGGAGGCGTTATCGCTGATGATTTGCAGGATATTTTGGCTCATTTGCGCTGAAGTTGCGGTCAGGTAGATGATTGCCGCGGCACTGGATCCTTGAACGGAAATGTAGATGAAATTGGCGGTGATGCGGCGCGCACGAAGCGTGAGACGCTCCTTAAAACTGCGGCCCTTTTTCTTGTTGGCAGTATTGAGTTCGTGCGTGGTGAGAAAGTATTGGTCAAGAAGCGTGTGTTTGAGATCCTCGACCTCGCGAGGGTCGCTGATGCTATGATCCCAGGCATTGAGAGCGCTCTGCGCGAAGCGCGACTGACTGTCGAGGTCCTCAAAGAGGCCAAAGGCCTTGGCGCGGCGATCCTCGCGGATCCACTTGTTGATGGAAGATCCGAGAAGGACAAGATTGCAAAAGATGAGAAGACTGATGTAGTCCATGCGTTCGCCAAGTTCCGCACCCGGGTTGTAGGACGTGGCACTCACTTGAGCACCGCTTGCGTCGCGGATGGGCGTTCCGGCATGTAGATTGTCTGCGAAGAACTGCGTCGCCGAATCCCCTGGATTGAAGCTGGAAATCATGAGGAACTTTGGCAAGAAAGAGGATAATGCAGACCAATCGCTCGAGGACCAATCAAAGGCGAGCCTCGGCTCTCCCGCAGAGTTGTAAAACCGATTGCGGTCGTCCTGGCTCAGGTTCTGGTACCACAAAAGCGCAGTAATATGCCGAATGAGAAAAATCAGGCAGATGAGCGCAAGAGCAATGTAATTTGCAATCATCCACCTGAAAAAGTAAAAGTACGAGGCAACAGAACTACCAAATCGCGCCTCTGCGCGGCGCACGTCTCGCTGCAGAGGCGTATATTTCCGCTGGAGGCGCGCCATGAGCTTGTATAGACTGGCAAAAAGACCTCCGGCGCGCCTTGTGTCTTGCATGCCGAGAATGACATCGTAGTCATCGCCCTGATCGTTTGTCGCGGCGTACATTTGGCGGCGAGCCTCTTCTCGTTTGCGCTGGGCTTCAAGGTCAGTGGCTAGATGACGACCCGCGGCGCCGCCGCCCCCCGCGGCAGCGCCAAGGTTTTTGAACTGTATGAGGCGTAACTCACGCTCGGCGCGCAGTTCGGCCTCTTCCTTTTCCTCTTCGAGCTTTTCGAGTGCCTCGCGGAGCATTTTGGCGTCTTTGGCAGCCTTGTCGTGCTTTTCGCGCAGCTTGCGGTTCTTTTCTTTATAGATCTTGACGGCTTGAGCGAGCTGCTCGACCTTTTTTTCGATTTCTGGATTCATGAATGCGGAAGGCCCAGCTCCGGGGAGTTGGGCGATGCCGAGAAGTTCCTCAGCACCATCGTCAATACCGAGAAGGTCAGCTTCCTCATCTTCCTCATCCTCCTCGTCGTCTTCCGAAGCTGCAGCGTTTTTAGCATTGCCAGCGAGAGTACTGGGCAATTGTTTCTGTTTCATGCTTGCGTTTAGCGCGCTCGCAAATTGTGGTACTTCTTGCGTGTCTGGACGCCGTCTTCCACCACGATCACCACGAGCGTCAGAATCATCGTCGTCAAGATCGAGGAAGTCGACTTCGAGAGCACGCTCGGTCGCTGCGTTTGTGGCAAAGAGCTCGATGCCGGCGTCGCTGCCCTGGGACGCTTGATCGTCAATAGTAAGGCCTCCCTGGCCCTCTTCAAAACCTCGATCTTGCCTCGGTGTTCCGCCCGTACCGTAGTATCCGCCACCTGTTCCCGGCGCGTCGAGGCCGGCTATAGATGTCCACGCCGTTGTGTTTGCATTTGCATTGTCCTCGTCGGCATCGAGGGAGAGCTCGCTTTCGAGCGCGCCGGGCTCGGGATGAACCCTCCTTTTGCCTGGCATTTATTTGTGTTTGCTTTCGTGTCCTGGAGCGATGCGCTGCGAGGCGGTTCGTTGGCGGCTATCGCACGCACGGGCTTTGCCACCTTCACGGTCACGTCTCCATGCAGAAGCCCGTCCTTTTCCTTCGGGTGAAGACGGAAAGGAAACGTGAACGTCTTGTCTATCCCAAAAGGCCTATCGTGGTCACCGACGGTCGAGACGTTCAAGTTGAATACGCTTTGTGCAGGGGCTTGGTAGAGACTGTGTAAAAAAAAAAAAGCGGCTCAACGGACACACAAAGCGATGTACTAGAATAGTATGACGAGAGCCGCGCAAGCCCAGATGCCCGGGCTGCGGCAGAGCACAAGAAAGCAAAGCCGAACGGGGAGAAACGACACATCGTGCGCGGACGCTCTCGCGTGATTTGGGCTTCCGCAGCGAGGAGACACGAGCGAGAAGAAGAAGCGGCGATGCCTCGGCGACATGATGCAGACGAGATTGTGGTTCTCGCGGACGAGGGCGACGAGGACCTTGCGAGCGAGGGACTTCTACAAGCCGACGAAGGCGATGGCGGAAGCGAGGAAGGCAAAGTGGACGTCGATCCAATCAACGATGACACGGAGGGCAAAACTCCAGAGACCCAAGGAATGCGACGAAACTCAAGGGATGTGGAGATGAATCATGATGATGATGATGATGATGATGGTGGTTATGCTCATGATGATAGGAAGGAGGATGATGATGACGATGAGGATGAGGAGGCCAAGTGTGCATCGCGTGGTCGTACGTCACGCCATCGCAGCTCGCGCCCAGAAGCAGAATCCTTTGGGGACGTGAGCGACGCCACACGTTTTGTGGACGTGGTAAATGTAGCGCAAAGCATCGCTGAGAGAAGCATCTCCGAGCACTTGGAGGGCCGGAGCTTCCGTTCAGCGACAGTACCGCGATGGGTGGAGGCGATTAATCAACAATGCGTGCAAGACCTGTCCACAGCGTGCAACAATCTCAAATATATTGCGTCCACGGTTGTGTACGAGGCTTCGCGAGGTGCGGGCATGGAGGTAGCTTCCTCGATGTTTTGGAATGCACAGGCCGACGACAGTGTGACTGTGTCGTGGGAAAACGGTTCGGTTGGATGCATTGTAACAGTTTTTGGCGTGTCGTACTGATGGAAGAGCCAGACGTAAGAAAGAGCAAATGTAAGAAGTTCATATTGCTTGATGTCAGCAGATCGCGTGCAGGATCGTGTAGCACAAGAGTATGTTTACATTGGCGAGCTAGCAATATAGCTGGCTAAGTTTGTAGGGGAAAGAAACAAGAAGTTGATATGGTTGTGATTTTCATGATGTTGTTAGAGCAAGCAAGCAAGCAAGCAAGCAAGCAAGCAAGCAAGCAAGCAAGCAAGCAAGCAAGCAAGCAAGCAAGCAAGCAAGCAAGCAAGCAAGCAAGCAAGCAAGCAAGCAAGCAAGCAGGCAAGCAAGCAAGCAAGCAAGCATAAAATTACGTCTGCCTCGTCAAAGCTCGTGGGCAGCAATATCCGTGGGTTGCCGAGCGCTACGAGTTTAGCCGAGCTTGGTGTTCGCGGGGGGAGAAGAGAACTGTATCGAATTGAATTGAATTGAATTGAATTGAATTGAAATGAATCGAATCGAATTGAATTGATTTGGATTGTATCAATCTTGTGACAAGAGAGAGAAATGAATAAGCAAAGCAAAGCAAACAGAATCTCGAAAATCTCAAATCATGAATCAAAATCAGTCGCTTCCCCGGAGAAAAGGACTTGTGAGTAAACAAACTGGCGGCGCGTGGCGTGCGCCCCAGCCTAGCGCACGCGTGGGCGGGCACTGTGTACATTAAGGTATATCGTGCATAATCGGTCAAGGTCAAGGTAAAATCGCATCTTCAACGAAAGGTGTTGCTGAGGCAGCTCAGGACGCTCATGTCCATCCAGTCGTCCGAGGAGGATGTGGCGGCGGAGGATGAAGAAGAGGACGAGGAAGAAGGTGCCAGGGGCTGGTACGTGGCGGCATTGATTTTGCGCTCGAGGGCACGCACGGTTTCAACGGCGAGGCAGGAACCCTCGACGAGAACGCCGAGGATGTAAGCGGACCATTGTTCACAGTCAGACACATTGGTATCGAAAGGCAGGTCCTGGTCTTGCGTGGCGGCTGCCGTCGAGGTCTGCACGGGCCGAAGCCGGACTTCCATGGTCCGGGGTCGACCTACGCATGATGACCTGCTTGGAAAGATCTGCACGGGGGCGGGGGCGATGGCGGCCTCTGCTGCGCCTGCTGATGGTTCTGCCGCGATGGCGTGAGCGTGGGAGAAGGGGCTCGAGCAGGAGAACGAGGTTTGATGTGAAGGTCCTGCGTGCGCCCGGCGTTCGGCAGAGAGCGTCCTTGCCCTGGGCCTCGAGATGGCTTGCGAGGACGAGAGCGAGGGCGAGGGCGAGGGCGAGGATGAGAGTGAGGACGAAGGAGATGCCTCCTTTTGCTCTTCCTCTTCCTCCTCCTCCTCTTCTTCTAGTTGTTCTCCTTCCTCTGCGTCAGCGAGATGCGGGACGTGGTTCGCGTTGCGTTGTTTGGACCCCCATGCGAGACAGGTGAGGTTGATATCTTTGTTGTTGTTGTTGCTGCTGTCGTTGCTGAAGGTGCCGATACTATTGTTGTGGAGATTGTGCGATGCTTCGGCGGGCATGTCGATGAGGAGCTCGAGCGACTTGAGCGGGCCGCCCTCCTTTTGCTGGAACTGCGCTGCGTCTGTCCTTGCCTGCTGCTTCATCTGCACGAGCTTCTGCCGCTTGAGCGCGCGCTTGAGCGCGACCATGCGCTCATAGTTCTCGGCGCTCCAGTGCTGCTTGAGCTCCCTCTCCTCGTCGCTCAGGTAGTAGCCCAGCACCTTGACGCTGCGGTTGAAGTGGACGACCATCCGCGCGCGCCGCCTGCCCCGCGGCCCCGCCCGCGCGGCGGAGCTCTGCCGCCCGCGCCGCGCCGCGGCTCAGCCTCGAGCCCTGAGGCCGAGCCTCCCAGGCCAGGCCGCCAGCCAAGATGGCGCTCCGCTCTGCGGTCTCTCGCGCGTCTCTCGCGCGTCTCTCGCGCTGGGGCCGCGCTCGCTCGCGGATGCGGCGGCGCGGAGAGGACGGCTGCGAGGTAGGCCGGCGGCCGGCGAGAGGGGTGGAGGGAGGGAGGGAGGGAGGGAGGGATGGCGAGATCGGCTGGATGGATGATGTTGGATGGATGGACGAAGGACGACAAGATGACCCGATGGAGAGACACGGCCTGGGCGATCTGCCTGCCTGCCGCTCGCCTGCCTGCCTGCCTGCCGCCTGCCTGCCTGTGCAGACGACACTCGGCGCGCGCGAGCCGCGGACCTTCGCGCTCGCCTGCCGGTCTCCCTGCCTGCCTGCGTGCCTGCCAACGCGGTCTGCTCGCCTGCCTGGGTCGGGTCTGTCGCGGCCTCGCCCTGCCTGCGCCGCCATGGCGGCCGTGCGCCCATGATTGACTCCCGCACTCATTCCTCTTTTCCCTTTTACATTTTTCTTTTTCCTTTTTCTTCTTTTGTCAAATCTTCCTCTCTCCCGGCCATTCGACCCGGCGACCGCACATCCGCAATCTTCAAAGAACCAACCGCCTCAGCTTCCTCGCCCGCCCCGGCGCCCGGCGTCCCGGTCCCTCCCTCCCTCTCCTCCTCCTCGCGCTCCCTGCCCCCGCCACCTCCCTCCGCGCCAGCCGCTGCCGCTGCGCCGCGGCTTCGTCACGGGCATCGAGCGGAAAGGAAAAAAGAAAGAAAGAACTTGAAAAAGAAAGAACTTGAAAAGAAAGAAAGAAAGAAAGAAAGAAAGAAAGAACTCAGCAGCAGCCAGCAGCTGAGCTAGCAGGCGGCGGCGAGGGAGCCCGACCGTCCGCTGCTGCTGCTAGTGCTTCTTCTAACAGGGCCCCCGACGCCTAACTGCCGCGCCAGAGCCGCCTGAGGCGCGTGCGAGCGTTGCCACGATGAACTGCCTGGCCGGTCGGTCGGCCGGCCGGCAGCGGGCTGCGCGAACAGACGCTGCTCGGGAGCGGGCTCGGGCCTGCGCCGCGGCGCTGCGCTGCGCTGCGCTGCGCTGTGCTGTCATGGCCTGCCTGCCTGCCTGCCTGCCTGCGACGCGCTCGCACTCGCGCTCGCTGTCTCCAACCCGCCAGCTAGCTCACTTACGTTATTGATCTTATCTGGTGAAGCCTCTCTCTCTATTCGTAGATAAATCTACGACCGACTTGGACCGACCGACCAACCAGATGGCGCCCGAATTCTTCGTACCAGCACTCACGCACGCGAGACAGCGCCCGCAACAGCAACCGCCGAAGCAGCGCGGGCAAGCAAGGCAAGCAGGCGAAGAAGCAGGCAGCTCTCGCCATCTCAACTGCCGCTGCCTCGCCTTCCTCGATTCCTCGCACGCCTTTTTTCTTCTTTCCCTTTTTCTTTCCTCTTTTCCTTTCCTTTCTTCCTTTCTTTTCTTTTCCTGTCTTTTCTCTGGCTGGCTGCTGCTGGTGGAGTCCCCCCTTTTTCCCTGGTCTCCCGACGCGCAGGATCCCGCACGAGCGCCTCGCCTCGCCTCGCGCGTCCGGCACGTCACGGGTGGCGCAGACAAGCGCGCACGCAGGCGCAAGGGACGGGGTCCGCCTGGCAGACAGACAGACAGACAGACAGACAGACAGGCAGACAGACGCGTAGACTCGCAGAAAGGTGCGCAGGCACGCGCAGGCTGGTGGCCCGTGCCGCTTCTTTTAAACTTTTTATCTTCTTCCTTTCTCTTTTATTTTTTACCCTTTGTGCTCCTCCGCAAATGGACAGATCATGAGGCATGGATAGGCATGGATGGTCCTCCGCCCGCACGCTCGCCGCTCACAGCACCTCACCCGCCCGCCTCCTCCTCCTCCTCTTCCTCCTCCTCCGCCCCTCCGCCGCCAGCACCTGGCCACGCCGCGCATCGAGCCTCCTCGCCCTCCATGCCGCTCATCCATATCCCAGTGACTGGACCGCCGCCGCTCGGCTTCACGCGTGCGTGCTGCGCGCCTCCTCGCCGTCTGCACCGCGCGATGAGCCCTCCCTCCTTCGCGCCGGCCGGGCTGGGCTCGCCTCCTCTACATGCATGCATGCTCGCATTCGTTCCTCGCGCGCATCTACGCTTGCATGCACGCGCCCACGCGCCGTCCATGGCCGTCAATGGACGCCCTGTGCCAGGCCCGCCTTCCCACTCGCGGCCCCCTCGTAGCAAAAAAAAAGTTGACTTTTTTGCTTGAAGGGGTGAGTCCTTTCTTTCCCGGAGTTCCTGCAGACCGCCGGGTTCTGCTTCTTCTGCCTCTTCTGCTTCTGCTTCTTCTGCAGGCGCGGGACTTGGAAAGCGATTCGACCGCGGTCTGAACCGCCGCTTCGAACCCGGGAAAGAATGAAAGCAAGAAAGAAAGAACGAGCGAGCGCGCGCTCGAACGACTCGGAAAAAGGAGTGAATGAATGATCCAACCACGAACGAACGAACGAAAGATCGCAGATTGCGACAAAGCGCGACAGCCTGCCTGACTTAACACGCGCGCTCGCGGGCTCGCGGGCGTCGGGTCGCGGCCGTCTGCAGGTTCGCCTTCGCCGGGACCGGCGATCTCGGCGGAGCAAGCGAGGCAAGGGCAAGCATGCGAGCAAGCCACCCTCTTTGCAAGACGCGCGCACACACTATGGGAGACTCGATTGGAGGGCCAAGATTGTGCGAGGCGCCTCCGCACCTGGAAAGAAGTCTCGCCTCAAACGAGTGGCCATCGTCGCAGCCCTTGGGCAGGACCGAGCGAGCGAGCGAGTTCGTCGCAGTCGCAGTCGCAGTCGCGCGCTGGCGCGGGTCGCATAGCGGCCGGTCGCTCTCCGCGGAGGGCGCATGCAGGTGCTCGGCGCGCTGTCTCGCGCGTGGCGGATTGGACCTCGCTCGTTAGACCGTATACAACTGGCGGTTAGCCAGTTCACAGACCTTTTTTTTTACCTGCTCCCCTTTCTTTTCCTGCACGCGCCGCGCGACCGAACGCCTCGGCCCCGGCTCCGGCCCAAGCAGACAGACGCACCTTGTGTTGCGCTCGCACCGCTGCCGGCCGCGGCCGCACCTGGCGGCTGCCTCTGCCGCGTCCTGTCGTCTCGTCCGTCACCCACGCCACTCGTCGCGGCGGTACCATCGACCATCATTCAAGTTGGTTGCAGCAACAAAAAAAAAGAAAAAGAAAGAAGGAAGAAAAAAAATGGAAATTGGAAAAAGAAATAAAAAGGAAAAGAAAAAGGAAAATAAAAAAGAAAAATGTCGCTCCGTACGTCACCGTGACTGTGGGGGGCCCGCGGGACCTTTTGCGAAAACCGCGCCGCGCGTGCCCAGCTTGTGTGCCTTATCCCATCTCCCATTCAATGGATAAAGGTACACGCTAACCCCTTATTGCGTGTGGCCATGGTGGGTGGCAGGAAGGACCGCCATGTTGGCGCGGGTTCCCCTAACGCAATACCACAGTGGAGGGCAGGAAGCGCGAGTGGGCGTCTCCAACATCAGCGGATGGCTGGCAGAGCAGTCAGTCCCGGCCGTCCCTAACCGCGAGAGCCCATGCCGACAGTAGGAAACGGAAGCAAACAAGGGGAAGGGGAAGGGGGAAGCAGGGACGCAGCGACATTGTGCCGACTCTGATCAAAGAAAGTTTCGGTGATACTTGATTCGTTGGAATAGTGTCCACGCGTGAAGTGTACTAGCGCCTGGGAGCCAGCGTGGACGCGGAAGTCCATTCATTTTGACTTCTCTACTCACTATGAATCGTTCTCTGCACACCATGAATTGTCCAGCCACTTATGCCTAGGCCTATGCCTAGGCCTAGACTTCGGCTTGTCTGTGAATTATCATTGCCTCCTTCATCACATGTGGGCCTAGCTAGGCCTAGTGAATGGTTTCCTCAGCAAATGTTTCCGGCGCGAATGACACTCTCGCTCGCCATTCAAGTTCGCGGGAAAATCCAGCCATTCTGGCTTTCATTTATGACATCTCGCCTTGGGTTGGCTTGCACTCCTAGCCTGGATCTGGCTTGCAAACAGAGCCTGGATCTGACTTGCACACAGAGCCTGGATCTGGTGGAGCATATTTCTGGCATGCATTGCCTCACTTCAACCTCAACTTCACCACCTCAGCTCTTCTCTCTGACTTATTATGAACAAGACTTTGGAAAAACAACATTATCATTTCACTATACCATTGCATTGCATTGCAAGGTATTGCATGATTTGATCACTTATGCGCGAGCGAGTGCTGCAAGCCGAGAGCGCTCCGAGTACACGAGTCCTGCGGTGGCGACGCCGCCAAAGGCCAGCGAATAAGCAGCCATCTTGAAGCGAGCCGTGCGCAGCGCCGCTTGCCACGTTCCTTCGCCATCAGGGTCGCGCTTCCGGGCATTGTTGGCCTCGACGAGCGGATTCATCACGGCGCGAAACAGTGGAGGGAAAAAGGCCAACGTGATGAGACCAGGGTACCCCGAGGGCAACTGCGGAGACTCCTGAAAGTTGCGCAGCAAGTGATACGGCCGCTTCTCAAAGGTGTGATGGTCGCTGTGCCGCTGCAGCTTGTACAAAAAGGTGTTTGAAATGCGGTGCGGCGCATTCCACGAGTGAGTCGGGTTCACCCTCTCATAAGAGCCGTCGGGAAGCTTTTCGCGACGCAAGCCGTAGTGCTCCAAGTAGTTGACCACCTCCAAAAGACTCGCTGCGCCAAGGCCCTGCAGGTAAAAGTATCCCAGCGCACGAGGCACGCTGCCGCCCGAGCGCCGCGCGATGAAAACCGCCCACAAAAAGGGAAGTACCGCAGACCACACCATGCGGTTCTGCAGCACAGAACGCGAGCCCTCGGCGCTGAGACGCTTTTGCTCAATGCGCCACGCCGAGACCCAAGACCCGATAAAGGTGCGCGGTAGAAAGGCATATACGCTTTCATTAAGCCGGGAGGTCGCCGGGTCCTCCGGGGTCGCCACGTTCTTGTGGTGACCGTCCGTGTGCTCGAATCCCCAGTGCACGTAGTTGCAGTTCACCAAGAGCGCGTTCGCGCACAGCTTCTCAAACCAGTGATCCTTGTGCACGAGCTCGTGCGAGGCGTTGATGCCAATGCCACCGTTGAAAACGGCCAGCGTCAAGACCATACCAATCTTCTCCAATGCGCTCAGGCGTGACTTGGGATTGCTCAGCACCGCAATCATCTTGTATGTCGTCAGGATCTCCGCCACCGTCCACACATAGAGTGGCATACGGAAGCGTGTGTCCCGCTTATAGCGCTTTTGGTCCTCGGGCAGAGGATTGGTCCAGTCCTCGGGAAGAACAATGTCCAGCACAGGAAGCATGGCAAAGGCTGCCCACAAAATGTTTCGCGTGCGGTGCCACACGGACATTCCAGCCTTTGAAGGCGCGAATGCCGCCTCGCCCAGTCTGAACATGGTGGCTGCCTCGGCCATGCGCACCACCGAGGTGATCCAGTACTCGAGCACACCGGACCACCCCAGATTCGTTGCCGCGCCTCGGCTCATGTTAAATCTCTTGCCTCGAATGGACACCGTCTTGTGCTCCGCGTCCTTGTCCACGCCTCGCCGCGCAGAAACGAACGCCTCGTATTGCTGCATACCCAGCACCACCACAATCCACGTCAAGAACGCGCTCTCCCGGGGATTCTCCTTGTACATGGTCCAGAACTTGCTCATCGACGGCGCCATGATGCCCGTCCACTCAGCGTGCGTCTCCTTCTCCTCTCCTCCGGTCCCGCTCGGCCCAAACACGACAAGCAAGACCGCGCGCTTCCGCTGCCTCCCTGCTCGTCAGCCCGCGCGATCTCCGCAAGGAAATCCGGGTTCGCGCCCTCGAAAAGGGTCTGCCGCCGCTGCTCGTACCTGGCCCAGGCCGGGAGAAGCAGATCTGCCGCCGGCCGACCCTGCGCTCACTGCCAGCGATGCGAGCTCGCACCGGCCAGGCCCACGCCGGTGCGCGTTGGATCCTTCATTCGTTCACGCATCTGCATGCATGCATGCATGCATGCACACATGCATGCAAGCGTGCATGCATGCGTGCGTGCGTGCAAGCATATCTTCGACCGTGGCGCGGCGTGGCGCGGCTCGCCGGCCCCTGCTTGACCGCGGCTTCCCGCTTGCGCTGCGCCGCGCAGACCTCCGAGTCCGTGCTCGCGACGCGCGACGACGACGGCCGGGGCGGCCGCGCGGGGGCCGTGGAGGCGCGGGGAGGCGGCGCCGGCGCCGGGCGCGCTTTGCGCCGGGCGCGCTTTGCGCCGGGCGCGCTTTGCGCCGGGCGCTTGCGTTCGTTCGCGCGAGCCGCCCGCGGCGCCATGCGGGGCGCGCCGCAAACAGCTCGCGGCGCCCAGGCGCGCGGGGCAAGCCGGCAGCCGGGGCCCGCGCGCTCTGCGGCCGCGGCCGCCCTCGGCCGCGCCCGTCCGCGCGCGCGGCGGGCCGAGTTGAGCTGCTTGCGTGCGTGCGTGCGTGCGTGCGCGCGCGCGAGCGGGGCGAGCGAGCGTGAGAGCGAGCTGGCGGCGCGCTCTCGGGACGTGCGCGGGGACACCCGGTGTGCGCGGCTCGCCTGCGTGGAACTATCTAGCCTCTCTGAAATCTTGTGATGGGCGGGGTGCAAAAGAGAGTGGTGCCGCGACGCGCTTTCTCGTGGGTGTCAGCGTCGTCTGTTGAACTTCAGAGGCGTGCTTCGTGGCTGGAGTGATGGGCGGCTTCTGTTAAAACCGCCGGCACGCGATTGAGCTGCGGCGCGACTTGGAGCGGCTGTTGTAGAATCATGTATTATAAAAAAAAAAATGCCTCTCGCATTAGGTTATTCAAAAGAAGCTTGGTCCTTACTCGAATAGTAAACTTGAGTCTATACGCAACTTCTTTCTAGTTCAGGACTGTGTTGATTCATGCTCCTCTCCTCTCCTTTCCTCTTTCAGTAGTTTCTCCTTCTCTTCACGACGATCAACGTCGTCCGTCGTCACGGCAGGAAAAACCACAGCCCAGTCTTACGTTCCGTCACCGAGTCAGAGTCAGAGATATTGTACTGTAAGCTTAGCGCTGAGATCTCCTCGAGCTTCGCGTCCAGAAATGAGCGCTCTTCTCGTGAGCCTCCTTTCTCTAGCAAATCCTTTCGAATGATCTTGGCACCAACGAAGCCAAGTCTTCGATACGGGTCGAAAGCCATCATGTTGTACTTGGGGTCAAGCAAACCATAGCCTTGCGGCTTCAAAAAGCGATAAAAGAAATCTACCTCGCACGGAGTCCGTGAAGGACTGAATCGCTTGCGACCATTCATGATTCGTCGATAAAATGCGGTGTCAGGCCGCGTCACGAGCACGCCGCCATTCGGATAATGAACTTCCGGCTTGTGTGCTGGCTCTTCCACGAGACATAGGTTGAACTCGCTTGGACACGCCCTCCAAAGCCTAGTTATATCGTCTAAAATGATGGTGTCGGGGTCAATGTGAACGACCACATCCCAATCCTTCAAGCCAAAGAGCTGTAATTTTGAAAATCCGTACTTGGAACGTGGGCCACGAGGATTCGGGCAAAGCAGGGAAGGCACCTTGATGGCGTGTCCACCTTTTGCCACGAGCCACTCACGAACTTCTGGATAGGCGTTCTCAGTGTAAATGATTGCCTGATTTTTCCAGGGAATCTTACCCAGTGCAAACTGACTCACAAAGTGTTTCATGAGCGCGGCACTGGACGTGATAACGGCCCCATCCTCTTGCGTGGGCGGGGTGAGGAGCGTCGCGTACAGAACGTGCCATGGCATACGATTCTTCAGTTCGGCACTGAACAAATCAACGACGCGGTCAACTTTGCGAAATAGAATATTGAAATCGACACGGTCCGTGGACGGGACGTGTGATGGAGCATACTGTATCACAAAGGCATCCTTGAGCTTGTGCACCGTCTTTGTCTCGAACGTAATAGTATTGAACCTCGGATCTACGACCATACGCTCTTCGTAGGTAAAATAGGTGTTAAACAGAGTCTTTGCACAGGACGCAGTGCGGAATCGAGGCATTGAAGCAATGCGCGTGAGATCCTCGCAGCGGTCCTTGGACGGGAAAGCCACCATGACCCCTGGATCAACCTTGTAAAAAGGAAGGTCCTCGCCGGTGGCAACTGCACACAGTCCTACACCATCGCCGCCTTCGCACCCCGCGACAAGACCGTTGATGTCGCGCATGACGATGGTCCTTACATCCATAAAAACCACTTGGCGGTACTCTTCCATACACCATGCATAGGCTTGTGTCATTCGATGTCCAAACCCGGGTTGCCCGGTGTTCCTTGCTGTTGCACACGATAGCTCCGACACGTTGAAAGTCGACACGCCTAGTTTTCGCGCCCACAAAACTAATTCTTGAGGCGCCTCGGGGGTGGCCAGGATACCCATGCGCTCCCATTCAATTTTTCCGTGCTTGTACTTTGTAACCATGTGACGTTTAAAGATCCTTGCTCCGACGCGGCCTGTGATTGAGCTGTCGAGCACAGTTACCCAGAGTGTAGGTCTGTTATCTGGGCGAGGGGCCAATGCTGGTCTTGGTGGTCTTATTTTTGACGGCATAAGCGGTGGAAAAGGATTTAGAAGGGAGCGCGTTGCTAGTGGTCTTCCCATAGAGCTTGAAAGAGACCAATAGTTCATGATTGCGAACGTCAGAGCAAGAGCGCTCGCTACGATTATCACCAACGACACTGCGCGAGAGCGCGGGTTTGTTTGAAGCCAAGTTTTTCTCGACGGCGTCGCGTTTGCCGCGGCGTGCCGACTTTCAGACACCCCGTCGCGACCCGCAGGAGACCTCATCGTGTCTTTGCTTCGGGAAACTAGACTCTACGCCGCGAGACGGCACTTTCCTCCGCCCCTCTCTCTCTCCGTGCCTCTGCTTGCCGCCCCGCCTCGCGCCCCCCGCCTCGACGCGGCGCCCCGTCTACACGCGCGGTGCGCGAACCTCGAAAAAGCTGTCTGTTCTGTCTGTTATTATTTGTGAGTGTGCCTCTCTGCAGTCCTAGTTGCTACACATTGCGGTAGAAGTCCTCTATGACCGCGGTCGCTAAAAAGGAGAGAGGCTCGGAAGCCTCCCCTCTTCCTGCCTCGCCCCCTTCGGGCTCGTCTCGCGCCGATTCGTCACTCTTCGATCCTAAGTTGTTTACAAAGTCATTCTTCGAGTCTGCCAGCCTCGAGTCAGAGCGGTAGTATCTCTCTCAGCCTGAGAGTGGCAGGATTAGGCACGCGACTGCGCGAGGCCGAAGCCGTGTGCATCGCGCAGGCCACTGCCAGCTCAGCAAATTTGCATCTGATGCGCGATAAGCACGAATTAGCATGTGAGCAAAGACAAAAGGAAACACGCAGTTCTCAGTCGTGCGCGTGCCGCGCGTGCCGCGCGTCGCCTCGTGCTGTGTTGTGGCGCGCCGTGGCGCCTCGCGCCGCGCCGCAGGGAGAATCTGGTTGCCAGTCGCGAGGTACTTGGAGCTAGCAGCCCGAGTCGGCTTGCGAGGTGAACGCCATCGAAGGCTCAAGCGAGACGCCGGCAGCAAGAATACCCTCGACAAGACAGGAGGCAGCGGAATCATGTTGCTGCCTTCGCAACTCAAAACAAAGCAGCGTAACCTCGAGGAACAGGCGAGATTGAATGCCAATTATGCGTCGCGAAGCCCAACAAGGGCGCGCCAACAAGCTCTTCCCAAGGGCTTAACTTCATCGTGCTGGTGCACCTCCCTTGCACGAATCAGCATTTGTATAGCAATTGTCATGATCATCCCTTTCGGAATGATTGCCCGTAGCTCGCCCTTTGTTCAAGAGTTACTCGACACCATGGACTCGCGTGCGCACTATCTCCGATAGAATCGCCGCTACTTTCCTGCTCCCGCTGTCATTCTCGCTGTTGTAGGGGCATATGGCGATGAAGACACAGGCTGCGCTGTCTTCCCAAATATGGACGAAGCATCCTTGCTGCGTTTGTAAGATGGATCCCGCACAGTCGATCGGGTGGATCTTTGGACGTGCGAACTTGACCTTGACGAGATCAGCGCCCACCCACCTTTGACAAAGTGGAAGTGGGTTTCTCGCAGCACGAAGATTCTATCGCCCCAGGCCATTCTGAGCTTTTACGAGGACGCCCTACGGCCAGAGGATGTCGTCATTTTGGTGAGCAATGGACTCGCCTTTTTGGATGCGCGAAGGCTTTTTGATTTCGCTGAACGAGTTCGCGGAAATCCTGCCTTGATGCCAAAGGGAGTCGCAGCTCAGTCAAGCGCAGGAGAAAGCCCGCACGTGTGGCTTGCGAATTCCATGGGCAATCCATGGCAACTCGCAGAGGGTCTCGTTTCCGCAGAGCTGTCCGCAGATGAGGCTCACGCACAGCTTGCCCAAGACCCGCAGAGATTCACGGCCTACAGAGGTGAAATTGCTGACGTTCTTTTTCCCAACGAGGTTGACCCAAACGGCGAAGCAATTATTTTTGCCTTTTCTGGACGCACGATGTCTCACATTTCGCGACAGCAGCAGCTCTCTCACTCGCAGACGTGGCCCGAGGTTGTCTCGACACTTATACGCGGCGGCATTCAATATCAAACGAGATCTTGGTCTTGTAGCCTCCGTATCCGTGGCGAAAATATCGGGAATGGTCATGCCTCCTCGAGTTCACCTTCCCGTACTATACGGGCCGAGCCTTGTCCTGGCACCGCGAAAAGACCTATCCCCGAAACAGATTTGGACCAACTTTGCAGGTCGCAAGCCAGTCTACAGTCTACAGATGCGCTACGTCAAGCATTTGCTTGATCGCGGCGTTGTCGACGAGGCGCACATTTGGGATATCACGTGCAGGAAAAAATCATCCGTGAAAGACACCGACGCTTGGTACACTGACCGAAAATGGATGCACGAAATTGCGTATGGTGATCCACGTGTAAAAATTGTCACGCCTTATGCCTGCCGCTGGTACACGTACTATGAGTTCTATGCAAGCGAGGATGTTGTGATTGTCGCGGATGATGTAATTCTCGAGGTTGACGACGATGTTCTATTTTTTGATGCGGAGGCCGTCCCAGGCTTCGTACAGGCGGTCCGCGCATCACCAGACACCTTTCTCTGGTCCGCTGCTGTTTTTAATAATGATGTCACGGGCGGTTTCCTCGTTCAAGACGGCGTTCTTCCACGTGAACTTGGCCCGCCACAGTGGCGCTTCCCGGACAAAATTATTCGTATGCACAAGTACATTTGTGATAACTTGGATGAGGTCCTTTCCAAAACTCGTTCATTGGGCGAAAAGCACGTGAGCTATGCATAGAAGGGTCGATGCTCCATCAACTTCGTGGCGATTCGAGGGTCCAATGTCGCCCTAGCGCACGAATACGTGTCGGGCCACGGCGATGACGAGCATTTCCTCACGGTGCACGCGCAGGCAATGGGCTCACGAGAGGAAGTGTACATGGGTCTCATGGCTGCACATGCCACCTTTTTTACGCAGGTCGAAGCTACTCCGGATATCGTCAAGATTTATCATGCGGCACTCACCGAGAAAAAGATCCCATAGCGTGCACTTTGAGCAGAGTTAGAGATGGAATCGACGACCAAGGCCAGGGTAGCAAGTGATTAGTAGATGTTTGAGTTGATCTAGGGATTACTCAAAATAAAAAAATCACCAAAGAGACGCAATATGATCACCAAAAGGTGATGTCGTCGTTGGGAACTCGGCAACCCGAAGGTTTGTTGCTCCGTACGGGAGAAGTGTAACTGTGATTGGTTTCGCAGCGAAGAACTTCGAAGGCACCGGGCTCTGTGGCGGAATGCCAGCCCAGCCCGTGAGGTAGTCATCAATCGAACTTGTACCACGCAAGCACGTCCTGGCTTTCCCGTCTGGACCACCAACGTCGTTGGCTTTGATGTCCCATGCCTCAGGAGTGAGTGCCACTACGCGTGCGCGAAGTGCGGAGGGAACCAACGCCTCGGCAAACGGACCTTGCCCATCGGGAGGGGGCGAGCGACTTCTTGCACGATCAATGAACTCAAAGGACTCGTCTGGGCGGGTCTCATCGTCGATGATGAGAGCATGTCGCCATTCTCCAAAGCCGAGCAGGTAATGATCCCAGGAATGAACTTGGCCCTCCGGCAAAAGTCCCGGGATCTCGATACGATTGCGTCGCGAGTCGCGCACGTAACCGCGAGGTATAGCATACATCAGTGGTCCACGCCAAACGTTTGCTGTCATTGTGTTGAGAGGTGGTGCAGGGGGGGATGGAGCTGATAAGGGTCGCAACGTTCAACACGAATTTGCATTGGCAATGACAGCAACACCTCGGAGTCCCCAGCCTCGAGGTTGACGGTAAACATTGCGCCCGGCGGCGCGCGCAGAGCCGTGGCGTTTCCGACGCGAACGCTCGCCTCGTGACACCATTGGGGAATGCGCAATTAAAGTCCAAAACCTTTTGAGGCGTCGCTTACCTTGACGCGGATTATCTCCGAGAAGGGGTTATTCGTATCGACAACCAAGTGTTTGATATGCGTACCCCGCGCAAGATGTATGGCGCTGCGTGTGGTGCTCGCAAAGTAGTGAAGGAGTGCAAGTTTCCCTGTTGGTGTTGTCATGAACTGGCGCGCGGCGAAACGCACCCAACCTTGTGCATGATTGGTAATACAGCACTCGTAAGCCATCCCAAAGCAATAGGTAGTGCCACTTTCGCAGCGGGGAGCACCGTCCATTGCATCGATTTTGTTCACTTGCTGAAAGTAATTTAACGTCCACATGGTCCCGTTGAAGAAGGCTCCTGGAAGTGCATTATAGGCAAGTGCTTCGACTCGGTCCATATTCTCGGTCTCGCCCGACGTCATGAACATTGTCGCTGCAGAATTCATGAGTTCCACAACTGTGCACGTTTCTGTTCCGCGTTCCGGGGTTCGACCCGAAAGACACTCATCAGCGCTCAAGGCACCCGTTGCCTGTCCATGCAGCTTCATGATGCGCTTCCAAAATGCATCTCCGCGCTCCAGCCAGGTCGCGTTTCCAGTCTAACGGTACATGAGCGCCCAGATCATCAAGCCATGGCCCACATTGACTCCGTGCGTCCACTGACGGTCCACGTGAGGAAGCCAGCTGTCGCGGCATATGGTAAAACTATCATCTGTATTGTCCGGGAACCATCCGCGTGGATGGGCATTTGTGAATGGTTTCTGCGAAGTACTTTCGAACCACTTTGGCCACTGAAATCCTGTCCTCGCAGCTTCTTCGAGGAGTTCCCAAACCGTGCTGCGTTGCGCTGATGTCACGTGGGCGCCGGAGCACTTGCTTGATTCATTCTCGAGTAAATAGTGGTATCCTTCCAGGAGCTCTTGCCAGCGCACATAAGCCCATAAGGATTCCTTGAGTGGATGCACCTCAAGGTGCTGCAGAAGTCGCGAGGCAAAGCGGAACAGCGCGGAGCAGACTCGTGCATTAGGTTTGGCGTCAATGTACTTGGTCATGGCTGTTACAAATCGAAAGGTGGACCACGGATTTCCGTCGACAAGAGGACCAAGCCAACCGTCGTTTTCATCGGCCCTGTCGAGAATGTATTCCAGATAGCCATCGATCGCAGACGCAAGAGCCTGGTCCTCCAGCAGCACCGCGAGCGGCCATGCGCCGTTCAACCAGTACACAAAAGGTTCTGCCAAATCGTTTGTCCCTTTGCCGCCGAGCCACGCGCTCGCGTCCACCTTGTCCTCGTCCCCCATGGCCTTTTGGCCCACGAGCCCGGCGCTCTCCGCGCCCAGCTGTTCATCCAGCCTTCAGGCGCCGTTGTGCCCAGTTCCAGGGGCGTGTACGCATTCGCGGCCAGGTCTCTGGGCAGCTCCGTGGCGAGCCCCGCCGCGCCGAGCCAGCTCGCGGCCGCCCACGCCGCCGCCGCGCCCCATGCCGCCCGCATCGGCAGCCCGCCGCTCCCGGTCTCGGTCTCGGGCGAGGTCTGCGGCGCCAGCCAGCTCGGATCGGATTTGGATTCTGCGAAGACAACGAACTTTGGGGACGCGCGAAGGATGATCAGTCAAAGACGACGATCAAAGCTGGACATGTCGGAGATCCCTCCTTCTTCACCACGGTCATTATGTCCACTACTCTGCTCGCCGGTTGGCGCCGGCCTCAACTTGATGAGGTTCTCAACTTGATGGAGTTGTCAACGTCACCCAACTGGACGACGTTGTCAACTCGATTGGGTTCCTAAACTACTTTATAAAATTGATCAACTTCAACCAGGCCTGGGCCGCCGGTGATTGATGGAGGAATGAGAATGAACTTCTTTGATCAGGTGACGGATGCCTCGGAACGAGCGACCGAATCGCGCCAGAGTCGCTTCCTTTCCCGGATTCCCGGGATGGCGCCCTTACCCGGCCCCGGCTTTCCGGGGCGGTGTCACTAAGTAAGATATTCCCGGAACGACTCTCGAATGAATGAATGAATGAATGAATGAATGAATGAATGAATGAATGAATGAACGACCATGGCGAATGAACGAATGAATGAAGAACGAATGAAGAACGAATGACCATGGTGAATGAATGAATGAATGAATGAATGACTAAATGCGTGGAACCCGGAGCGAGCAAAGCCTTAGCATCATCCCGACAGCGAGGCCCGCGCGTGGCGAGGATGCCGGGCCCTTCGCGCGAGCAGGTAAGGCAGCGCGCCAAGGCGCTGGCGCAGGAGACGCTCGCGGTTCTCCACGGAGGCGCGTACCTGAACGGCGCTGGCGAGGTGGTCCGGGTCAGCGACGACGTCTCGGCCGCCGTCGGCGCCTCCGAGCACTTTGCGGCCGCCCACGAGTTCCCCGCCGTGCCCAGCGCCAAGGGGGCCTTCCCGGAGACCGTCTACGCGCTCTGCACGGACTCCACTTTCGCGGCGGCGCGCGGCCTCGCGGCGCGAGAAGACCTGAAAAATGTGGCGGTTCTCAACTTTGCGTCCGGGAGAAATCCCGGCGGGGGTTTCTTGCGCGGATCCATTGCCCAGGAAGAGTGCCTTGTGCGATCCTCCGGCTTGTATCCGTGCTTGGCGCGATTCGAGTACATGCCTAAATTCTATTATCAGACGAATCGAGATCTGCAAGGTGAGGAGCGAGCCCTCAACACAAGTTGTGCGATATATTCTCCAAAGGTTCCGGTCTTTCGCCAAGACAACCTGGTCGGGGCCTTCCTCGACAAGCCCTTTGCCTGTTCCGTCATTACAATCCCGGCCCCGAATGCAAATCTTGCTCATGATGCATTGCGTGGAGACCGTGCAACATGGCGTCGAAACGCGATGGAGGAACTCTTCAAGACCACCTTGGAGGATCGCATCGATCGTGTCCTTGCCATTGCGAGTGAGAAGGCCTGTGATGTTCTTGTTCTTGGTGCTTTCGGTTGTGGTGCCTATGGTAATGATCCCGATCTCGTCGCTGGTATTTTTCGCGACAAGCTGACCGGAAAGTATGCTACCTGTTTCAGAGAGGTGCACTTTGCAATTCTTGTGCTTAGAGGCAACCCTAGTGCAGATGCCAACTTTATCGCCTTCCAGACCGCCTTTTGTGATTTGCTCGCTGCCAATCCTGATGCCGATCCACCAAAAGTGCCCGCATGAATAAAGGTGGATCGTGGATGATCTCTCTTGCCTTGCTTGTACCAAGCGAGTCAGTTGGGTGGCGAACAACATCTGGATTCATCGATTCCATCATACACTTTCCTCTTGTTGGACGCCCGGAGCAAGCTAGACATGAATATGTCCCTGAATTATTGCGCGGGACACAATATCCGCACGTACAGAGTGGTCAGCAGAGTCGGAAAATTCTGCCGAAAAAGAAGATATAAATGTATAAAGTAAGCCTTTTCTTCAACATCAAGCAATTCTTTTCCTTTTCTCGCCCCGGAGAATCTTTGGGATGTATTCGACGACCTTTCAACATGAGATGCACCATTCGTGAAACATGGACGAGCCGTCGCGTGCAAACGACAGGCTTTGGCGAGAAATGAGGGTATAGTTACAACTTAGATAAATGTTGTGAATAATACGGCGATGCTGCTGCTGGTGAAGTTGAATGCGACATTTTGGACCCGACGACCCTTGCAGTACCTGAGCCGCATCTAGGTCCCAACGCGTAAGGGGGGCGAACGTGCAAACGACAGGCTTTGGCGAGAAATGAGGGTATAGTTACTACTTACTTACATGTTGTGAATAATACGGCGATGCTGCTGCTGGTGAAGTTGGATGCGACGTTTTGGACCTGACCCTTGCAGTAACTGAGCTGCATCTCGGTCCCCACGCGCGCGGTCATCCTCGTCATGGTCATCCTCGTCCAGAGCAAGCTCCGGTCGTGATTCCGGAGTCGCATTGCTTCTGCTGCTGTATCGCGTTGCGGCTTGATTCGACATGGGTCGCTCATTGGTAGTGCTGGCAAGGCTGTGATTGTCAAGTGGTGGAAACTCAATGCCATCAGAGGCATGCTCATGTGGTTGCTGGTGCTGGTGCTGGTGCTGGGATGACGACGAAGATCGGTGCTTGCTCTTGTGCTTTCGACTGCTCCGGTCCTTGTCCTTTTCCCTGTCCTTGTCCTTGTCCTTCTTCTTTTTGCTCCGACGTCGGCTTCTCTCAGAACCGTTATCGTCATCATCTCCATATGCACCAAACGCTACGGTTGACCTTGGCGCAGCTGCTCCTACGCTCGGAGCAGTAGGCTTGAGAACCTGCATGACACCTACATTGACGTTGCGATTGAATACCTTATTGTAAGACTCCTCGCGATTGCGCAGCTCAAGCTTGTAGAACTGCATTTCTTCGACCGCATGGCGTACCTTGGTCTCTGCATGCTCAAGTTTCTTATTCAGCTTGGCAATCTGCTTGGTATCCTCCACGCGTGGCTCGCGATGCTCATATCTATGCTCCCAATACGCAATCGTCTTTTGTAGATTTGCCACATCTGACTCGAGCGTTTTGCGAATGCGATCGCGCTCTGCTTCTAGACTGTGTACGTCATTGGCGTGAGAAGCATTGAGCGTTCTCACTTGATCATCGTGCGCCCGCCGCAAGGTTTCCAAGTGAACTTCGTGCCGCTTGTGCTCCCTCGACCGGTCCTGCTCCAGCGCAGTCACCTTGTCGTCGAAATGAATCTTTGCTTGCTCGAGCTCCTTTTCAAGAGACTGCACGCGCGTCTCGAGACGATTGCGCGTCTCTTCAACAGTAGCGAGTTTTTCTTGAAGAGTTTTCTCCGCCACTGCGTGCGCGTCCCGGAGCTGCTTCTCGGCAGCAGAACGTTGTTGGCCTAAATTTTGCCGCAAGGCATCCAAAGCGGCACGGTGCGCCGTCTCCAGGTGTGTTCGTCCAAGTGCAGCTTCATGCTGCAATGCAGCGCGTAGGCCATCGAGAGCCGCCTGTTTTGACTGTTCCGCTTCTTTTCGTAAAGCGCGCTCCTTCTCCACGTGCCGCGTCTCGAGCTTGCGCAGCGCGCTCTCACGTTCTGTAAGCAGACTTTTCTCAGCTTCTTCTAGTTTTGCGCGCCACGCGTCCTGCTCGGCAGCAAGCTTCGCCGCGGCCTCTTGTCGCAAATCTTGCACCATGCGCTGTTGCTTTTGCGAGAAGATCTCGAGCTGGGCCTCGTGATGCTCGCGCAGGGCGTCAAGATCTCTGCGTAGTCGCGCACCCTCTGTATTGCTCGCCGAGGCCTCTTGCTTAACGCCCGCGAGTTCCTCCTTGAGCGCAGCAACTTCCTTCGCAGCGCTCGCCTGCAATTCTGCTCGCGCCAGAGCGAGCGTTTCTTCGCCACGTTGTTTTTGCTCAGCAACTGCAACACTTATGCGTGCCTGCGCATCGCGTTCGCGCTCCTGCAAAGTTTCCTTGTGGTGCTGCAAGTCTCGAGCTGCTGTGGCCTCAAGTGACGAAATCATTGCATTCGCGACCCGCAGCTCGGTCTCGAGATCGTCGTGTTTGCGCATTGCACTTTCAAGGCTCGCACCCGACTTTTCTTTGGCCTCTGACAGATCGTCAATTGTGGCCTTTGCGGCATCGAGATCGGCGCGAAGTTGTCCAGAAATAGCCTCAGCGCGCTCGCGCGCTGTTGCCTGGTCGCGCAACTTTTCAAGGAAACCAGACTCGAGCGCCTGGAGCTCAGCAGTCTTAGCACTCTCCAATTTTGCGACGAGTTCGCAATGCTCCTTGTGAATTTGAGTTTCTCTCCGTGCGTTTTCGGATGTCAACGACTCGCGCAAAGCATCAAGGGCCTCCTTGTGCGCACCTTGTGTTGCACGAGCTTCTCGCGAAGCCTGGGCAATAGCGAGGGCGTGGGCTTCCTGAATTGCATTTCGCTCCGCAATGTGGGCCTGATTTGTCGCATCTAGGTTGGCTTTGGCAGACGCCAGCGCCTCTCGGAGAGCATCTGCCTCAATTCCGGCCTCCACGATCTTGGCTTCAGCCTTGGAGAGCTCGATGCGCTGCAAGTCCATTTCTTGGGCCTGCTGCGACTTGCCCGAGGCAATCGTGGCGAGTTCGGTTTTCAGGACAGTCACCCGTTCTCTCTCTCCGGCAAGGAGATTTGAGAAGGAGCTCAGCTTTCCCGATGCTTCGGTCACGTCAGCTTGCAGCTTCTTGACCTCGCGCTCGCGACTGGAGAGCTTCTCCTGGAGTTCGCGCACATGTTGGCTCCCAAGACGAGTCTGCTCCTTGAGTTTGCGCTCCAAGGAAAGAATTTGCTCGTTGGCGTTCTCTGCGGAGGACTCGACTCGTTTTCGGGACTGCTTCTCGCGTTCCACAAAGGCCTGAAGTTCATGAAGCTGCGTCTCGACAGTGGTCGTGGCTTCTCGTGCCTGCAAGAGCTCTTTGCGTGCCCTTGTAAGATCTCTCGAGATTGCGCTGTTTGTTGCTGTCGCGTCTTCTGCAGCACGTCGAGCCTCTTGCAAAGCGCTCTCGTGGATTCCTCGGAGAGCGTCGAGTTCCTGTGAGCGCTCCTCGAGCGCAGCCACGGCGGTCTGTGTTGCCTTTTGCTCTGCCTCGATGCTTGCGCTTAAATAAGAGATGCGCGAGAGAAGCGTGGATTCGGTACTTTCCACTTCTGATCGCACGCCCTGAACAACCGAGTCTTTTTCGCGTAAAAGCTCTTCTTCCCTCTGAAGAGCTTCTTGGCGCGCCTTTGCGATTTCATCTTGTGCTCGCTTCTCTGCTCCTACCGCTGCGCGTTGGGCCGCTTCAAGATTTGTCTGCAATGCCTCTGCAGCAACACGGCGCTCTTCGAGCTCTTGTGCATGGGCTGCTTCCAGTTTAGAAATCTCCTTTTCGTGTGTCTTGCGCATTTTTGCAAGAGCAGCTTTGTCACTCTTATCTGTCTTTGTAGCAACCTCTGCGGCCCGCATTTCCCATTCTTCGATACGTTTACGAAAGCCTTCTTTGGCCTCATCAAGCTCCCGCTGCATGGAGGTAACTCGCGACTTGAACTCGGCGCGAAGACCATCTTCTTTGGCAGCAACTTTGGTCTTGTACGCTTCAAATTCGCGCAGTCCGCGCTCGCGCTCTTCCTCAAAGCGCGACTCGACCAACCTGAGCTTTTCCTGGGGCACATCGGCGTTCGAGCGACTTTCGAGCGCAGTCTTGAGTTGTCGGATCTTACTGGCTGCGTCCTCCATGGCATCGTGAAGCTCGCTTTCGTGCTGTTCAGAAAGAGCTTTTAGACTTGCCTCATGGTCTTCATTTTTTGTGTTGAGATGATAGATGACCTTGGTGAGCTGCGCGATCTTCTTGCACAGCTTGAGGTGCAGATTGGGGTCCGCCATCTTTACTGCCTGTTTCGTCCGTCGGTTGGGTTAGCGCAGCGCGCCGCAGCGCTGCGCGCGTACGCGCCGGCGCACAGAAGCGGTCTCACAGCAATGAAAGGACAGCGTCTTGCGTAAGCCGCTCCCCCTTATCGGCGCGTTGAGCGAGACCGCAGCTCGGACGAACGAGCAAGTGTGCAAGCTGTAGCGGCAGGCCTTGCTTCAGGCCGCCCGCTCGCTAGCCGGCTTGCTAGCTTGTGCGCACGTTTGCCTAAACGTGTCGCATGCGCGTGCGCCCGACAAAAGCGAGAGAGAAGTACACACCGTTTCGCTCCTCCATAAATCCGTTGAGGGAGATGGGGCCCGCCTTCCGCTCTCACTGCATTGCACTTCACACTGGCAGTCAGCTCGAGCGGAATGTCTGTCTCGCTTGTGGTTCCTAGCAAGCCATAACCCGCCAGCCAGAAGGAGAGGTAGCGGGTAGCAGCGCGCAGCTTGCTCTTGGGCGCCTTGCGGCGGAGGCGGCCCCGGCCGGGTCTCGCTCGCCTTCTTGCGAAGGAAAGGCGGACTCGGAGACGAACAAACAAACGCACGAGGTTCGTTCTTTATCGGTCTGGTCGAACTGCAAAGCGGCAGGCAGGCGAGCAGCAGAGGGTGGAACTCTGGTTGCGGCGCGTGACGCTTGGCGGCGCGCGCGCGAATAGAAGAGGCGAGGCTAGAGAGCGCAGAAGGTACCGCCCGCCCTTCGCGCAGCGCCACGTCGAGACGGCCGCGAGCAAACGCAGAGTCTTGCAAAGAAACAATAGACTTCTCCCTAACGCAGAGCAATGGATCGACGCCTCGCCTCCGAGTGGGAAGCTCGTGCCGATGAGCGCGTAGAAGCAACGCGACAGCGTCATGAAGAGCTGCGAAGCAGACTACTTAACCCCAAAGTGCGCCTGGCGGGTCGAGACGAGTCCGCTCTTCAAAGGCAGATCCGCGAGAAGGAAGCGCAAAAGCAACGCGAAAAGGATGACGACCGCGCGTATGCCGCCTATCTCCAAAATATACACGACACGCTGAAAGAGGAGGAATTGCGTCGTGAAGAGGCCGAGCGGCAGCACAAACTTGACACGCTCACGCTCTGGCAGCAAGAAGCCGCGCGCAAGCAGGAGCAACACGCACAGGAACTGCAAGAGTATCACCGTATTGAGAAGCACATTGGCCCTTCGTCCGCGCAAAAGTTTGACGGCGAGGATGTTGGTGTCGAAGAGCGTCGACGCCTGCAGCAGCGCCAAATGCGGCGCTGGGCTCAGGAACAGGCCGAGGCGCGCGAGCGAGCACGCGAGGAAGAGCGTCTTCAGGAGGAGCAGTACGCGGAGAATATGCGTGTGGTTGAGCAGCATGTCGATGAAGTGGAAAAAGCAGCGCGCGCCATTGAGGCACAGCGGATGCAAGAAGTCCAGGAATACAATCTCTTGCTGGCCAAATCCCGTACGGAAAGAGAGGCATATGAGCGCAAAGTGGCGCAGGCGCGTGAAGAGCGCGAGTTGAAGCGTCTCGAGGAGATTCGGCAGCATCATGAGAATGCGTATCAAAGCGCGCTCGCTCCTCACCGTGTCAGACCTGACCATTTCTGTGGGTTGGAGAAGGAACGCCTCGAAGAAATTCGTGCCACGCAGCAGGAGCAGATTCGTGAACGACAGGCGCGCCTCGCGCGTGAGCAGGAGGAAGAGCGCGCCTATGCTCGCCAGCAAGCTGCGCTCGCGCAACTCGCTAATCACGTATCCTTCGCGGATCAAGAGCGACGTCGCGAAGAGGAGCGCGCCACACTCCAAACACAGCTACGTCAAGCTGAAGAAAAGCGAGCCCGCGACGCCGCCTATCGCCATGAGCAAAAGACCGAGCGAGGTGTAAACGACGACTTTTTCGCTGCTTTTGGTCGGTCGCATCGTTAGCCTTTGCGTAAAAGAAACAGAGAAAAAGGCTCTTCCATTATGGCCGTATCGTAAGTAATTTTCTGTTGTTGTTGTATATGTTGTATTTGTTGTATTTGTTGATGATGCTACTGCTACTGCTGCTGCTGCTGCCTGATTTTGGACGCAACAGGTTAATTTGAAATTGCGTCTTTGCTTCGTAATGATTGGTATGGTCTTCGTCAGCTTGTGTCTTTGCTTCGTAATAATTGGCATGGTTCTTCGTCAGCTTACGTCTTCGCGAAGAGACATTCCGTCAGGCTCAGACTTTGGTATCACGGTGCCGGACAATGCATGATATGCAGCGGCCAAGGCACGATAGGGCTCGGTGCGTTCTGCGTGCGACATGACAGCTCGACCGGATGACGATGGCAGGACCCAAACCCTCGTGCTCGAGGAAAAAGGCCATCCCGGAGGCATGGGGCCTGTCCATTCCCCGTGGTCGATCTTGCCCACCTCTGAAGGAAAAATCATGCGAAATTGGCGTTTGCCCGTGAAAGCAACGAGATTAGGAGACCCGCCAGCGCGTCGTTGATGCGCAGCCAATCTTGTGTATAATCCTTCTGCCCACTCCAACATGCGCTTCTTCCCATAATCTGCAGCATTGTTCCCAGGCTCGAGACCGAGATCTGTAAGCCCAATACCAAAACGTGCTGGCATCTCGTTTTGAGCCTCAATGGGCGTTCCTTGAGGCAGAAGACCTGTAAAGGGAGGGGCGTCACGGCCAATGGAGGCGCCTGTCAAAAGTCTCATCATTCGGTTTGTCGGGTTGCTGTACAAGAACCCGCTTTTCCAAGCATGTTCAGAGGGATTGTGCCCGATCAGTAAGAGACGTAGCGGGACCTCGGGCGGACCGTGGTCACACGGTAAACTTGCATCAAAGCAGCTTTTGCACACGTTGCTGTATCTTTCTCTATACTTGGCGGGTTTGGGGGCAACAAAGACTGTTTCTTCTACGTTAGATAGTCGAACCCTATCTCTTTTATCAGAAAGCTTGTCGCCTGAACGAGGTCGCTTTGCGGCCTTCGAAGATAGCGTGGCCGCTCTTTCCTTAGTCGCTGCTGTCTTCGCCCCAAGCTTCATCTGCGGCAAGTCGCTCGTGGAGAACGAAAACGCCTCGAAGGCGAGACGTCCTCGCTTGGCCATGCCGCTCACTCTCTCGCCCTCTCGCCAAACAACGGTCAACACCTTGCGTGTTTCTTTCCTTCGTCGCCTTCTCTTGGGTCGCGAGTCTCTTCCCGATTTGGTTTCTTCAAGTGCGTCAACGCGATGAGGGCTTTCTACTCCAAAAAAAAAAAAACGGAGTTAAAAAAAATATATGAGCGCGTGGAGGGACTCGAACCCCCTTCATCAGCTATCATGCCTACTCTCAACAGTAGATGGAAGGCTAAGATAATACCCATATACGACACGCGCCGTAGTTAGTATTTTCAGTGCCAAGGCTGCATAAGCAGGCCTCGAGCAAGAAAGGGGCGGAAAAAAAATTAAAAAAATATGAGCGCGTGGAGGGACTCGAACCCCCTTCATCAGCTATCATGCCTACTATCAAGAGTAGATGGAAGGCTAAGATAATACCCATATACGACACGCGCCGTAGTTAGCATTGAGAGTGCAGAGGCACCATGATGAGGCCTCGAGGAAGGAAAGAGCGGAAAAAAATAAAAAAAAATATGAGCGCGTGGAGGGACTCGAACCCCCTTCATCAGCTATCATGCCTACTATCAAGAGTAGATGGAAGGCTAAGATAATACCCATATACGACACGCGCCGCACACACGCTGCCGCTCGTTGCGACGATAGAGTGTGGAGATAGACTTGTTTATAAAGAATTCAGTTTTGAAAAGCATTTGTGCGAGAAGGAGGCGATGAGCGGCCAATCTTGCGGGCGGTCAATGGTAGACGCGTAAGAGAGCAGCCAAAGAAATACTCTGAAAGGGAAATTGTAGATTTTATTTGGTAGTGAAGGGCTGGTGATCAGGGTTGGTCTCTTCAGAGGAGGCTAACGCAGGAAGAGCGAATTCATCTTCGTGCACAGTACAACACTCCTTTCAAAACTCAGTAGAAAACTCAAATGCAACAATTCTCACAGCCTATGGCTATGGAGAAGGTCTCAGGATTGCAGATGCTATTGCGATTGCCAATTTGCTAACCGAGACGTCAAAAAGTGAACTGGTCAAAGGGGCAGATTTATGGGTTTACAGTAGCCACTTGCATGACGCATTCCTAGCAACTTGCATCGTACCTCACTCTTGGGCGAGACGAAGACAGCGATTCTCTTCGAGCAACTTTTCGTCGACGATCTCGAGCAAAAAGTCAAAGATATCGGTCCCTCGGATAGCAGCTTCAACGTCTTCCTTGGTGACGGTCGTCCGCTGGTCGCCTTCAGCTTGGGCATACGTTCGTCGACCCACATCAGCGAGAAACATGTTTGCAGCCATTGCGGTCATGACGACTGCCTCCGTGCTCGCAATCCGGACGTCCTCATCGGACTTGATGATCCGCTTAACACGTTGAAATGGTATGTCGGTGTGACTCTTAAAGTCACAAGTAGAAAGGTCGAGCTTTGCAAGCTCGCATTTCTCACCTTCAAAATATGCCTTGACAACCTCGTCAATACTCATGGCGGCTGTTTCGATCTTTGTTCTTTCCGTGATGGGGGCCTTTTCTGTTGACAGCTTTGGCGATGACGGAGACGCTGGTGCTGGTGCTGGTGCTGGCGTTGGTGCTGGTGCTGATTGCGCTACAGATGCTACCTCGCTCTTGCCTGCGACCTCGCTTGACGCTGCGCTTGTTTTCACGTCCGCGTGACCCTTTCCGGGATCGGCATCGTCAACCTGCTTCATTTCTTCGTCGTCATCAGCTTCTTGCGCAAGCGACCGTGCTGGCTCTGCTGCTTGCTCCTGCTGCTGGCTCTGCTGCTGCTCCTGCACAGGCGCGACCGTGTCTTGGTCGGCAGCGTTAGCCTTCGTCATCGTCTCGGCCCCAGGGCCGCTGCCTTCGTGTGCCACTTCTGGTGCGTCCATTAGCTTTGATACAGATTTGTATAAACAGACTGGCAAGCAAGACCAAGGAAGGTCAAACAAGGCCAAGGAAGGTCAAGCCGAAGCGAAATAGCATGCATTTGTTCTGCGTGCATGGACAAGGGTCTTTCCTCTGAGAGTCCATGTTCTTGGTCGAAAGAAGCTTTGACTCTGCACGACTCTGCAGAACAAAGATTGTTATGTTATGATACGAGTAGGCCATCTAGCCGAGGATGAAGGGCTGCCTGCTGAGAGCGCGATCCTGCGCGCGAAGCTCGGCTTTGCGTGCTCGAATATCCTGCACCTCGCTTTGGATGCGAATAGTGTGAGCTTCTCGCTCCGCCTTTTCCTGCAAATTTCGTGCTCGGTTGATCTCGCTACGACGACGCAGAGGTTCGACGTTGCGACGCGCGTAGTCTTCATCCGCGACCTTTTTACGCTCCATTGCGTGTAAATGTCGCGACTCGAGCTGCCGATTAGCCTCATTGCGGCGCGCTTGGCGCTCCTCCGCCCATACGGCTTTGTCGTTGGATTTCACGCTGCGAAGTCGAGCATTCTGATCCTCGGAAAATGAAGCGCGCGCCTCCGCAGTGGCCTCTCGGACTTCGCGTTCCTGACGAGCGAGCGCAAGACGTTGTGCGGTGGCTTCGGCACGCTCACGAATGAGAAACTCCTGGCGAATCTTCTGCTCCTCCTTTTCCTCCACCATCCAGGCGGCCCGCACCTGCTTTCTCGTTTTGTGCTCTTCTCGAATGGCCTTAGCGCGTCTTTGCTCGGCAACGCGCTCTCTGCGATGATGCTCTGCGCTCACACGAGCTCGCGCCTCGTACTCTTCATAAAACCGCCGGCGCTCAGCAGCTTTTGCCTCTTTTTGCTCCTTCACGAGAGCCGCCTTTTTCCTCGCCGCGTCGAGGCCTCGCTCCACGGATTGGCGCCGCTCCTCCGCGTTCTCTTTCCTGCGACGTTCACACAGATTTCGCTTATCACGCAAGGCCTGCTCTGCCTCAGCTCGCGCCTTTTGACAGTCCTCGCGCTCCTGCGCACGGTTTTTCGCTGCGATTCGTCTGCTCTGCGCCGCCATCTCCGAGTACGTCGAGTTTCGCACATCCTGATGCATTTTGCTCGTCGAAGCCGTCGAGGCAGCGCGCTGCTGGCGATACTCCTGCGTGCGTCTGATCTGCTCCAGGATCTCGTTTTTTGAGAGGCTGCCGAGCGCGCGCTCGCGAGCGCAGTTCTCTTGATAACGCTTTTGCCGGACATCCCATGCAGCTCGCACTTTTTGCATTTCTGCATGGCGATCATTGCCCGCCTTTTGCCACGGCGCTTGCATGTCATACTTTTCTTTGGCAAAGTCCTCTTGCGAGGTCGCCTTGCGCATGCCAAGCTCAGTGTCGTCCAGCGTCTGCCAAGGTGGAATCACCTTGGCGCTCGGCGACGCTGGCATGCCCGCCACGTCCGCGTCCTCCATGCTGCTTTTGCTTGTTCGCTTATTTGCAGATTCGATTTGCAGGATTGCAGATCAAAGTCGAACGACGACCGCGAGGTCGCGCGCCGCTTGATGACCTCCTCGCGCGGATCTTGCTCTATTACGACTGACGCGCGGAGGATGCCCGTCCGTGGCACTCACTGCGCTTGCTCACGCCACGCACTTCCTTCAAGTACACACCTTTCATGTTCTTTTCTTTGTATTTTATCCGTTGAGACAAGTCTGCGCTCCAGGCGGCCGCCCGTCTTGGACGTTCGGATTCTGATTTGGACGGTAACTTGTGTTCCGGACCGATAGACCTGGCCGGACCCGGAAGACGGTTGTAGTATGGATGGAGCGCACATTGCACTGCGGTTGTGGGCTGCGCCCGCCATGCGTCCGACCCATGGGCAATGTGGGCCGTGTTGGTGTTCTGATAAAGAACTCTGCTGCTGATCTCAGCCACGATCGACCAAGCGTGCGTATCAAAGGAGATCACTGGCGCACAAAGAGAAAAATGCACTAGGCTTTTAATTTACGTACGTGAAACAGCCGAGCTCTGTCATTGGCCAGCAGCATCTCCGAGAAAGTTGCCTGTCTGAAGCGCCAGTAGCGCCCCTGCCATTTTGCTTACGATCGCGTCGAGATCCTTGACGTCTTCATCACATAGCGATGAAGAAAATGAGTCGTTTTGATCTGCAGCGTCGGCCTCTTCATCGTTCGCACTATTCGGGGAAACGCCTTTACGAAACCCCGCTCGGGCTTTGGAAAAGTGAAGCAGGTGCTTGACGAGCTTGTCGACCTGTCCATCTGAAACGGGCTCGTTGACGCGCTCAAGCTCGCAGGTGACAATGTCTCTTGCCAGGTCAGCCGACTCATCTTTCTTGAGGGCACGGAAATAGCATATGGCCTTGCCAACTTTGCTGCGAAGCACGGGGGCCGAAGGATCTTGCGCTGCGAATTCAGGTACCGCCTCGACAAGTTCAGTTCGCAAACTCTCTTCGGAGATGTCCGGATTGAGGTCCCTAGCCCGCTTCAAAGCATCAGCAAACGCATTGACGCGCAAATTAACCATGGGTAGGTTTGCCATTCTTTTCGCGCCTGGCGAGGCTAACTTCTCATTCTTTTCTGGAGAGATTACTTTGGCGGAGCCTGCGTTGTCAGGCTCGCCTTTATCTTTGCCATCACCACGATCGTCGTTTAAAGCAGCATTAAGTGCCACAGCTCGAGCTTCGAGTCGCGCCTTCGTCGCAGCTGCATCTACCAGCTTTTCAACTTCGTTATGGTCTTTCCTCTCCTCCGTGTGCAAAAGGTCATCGAGCGTCTCGCTTGATGGAGCAACGGCAAGGCGCTTTAGAGGATCCTTTGTCCAATGCGAGACTGATGCTGAAGTTTTCCCATACCCAAGCTCGGCGCGAAGCTCTGGCCAAAATTCAGACTCCATGATGCGTGCCAGCTGTTTGACAGAGATCCCTTTGGCCTGATGAGAAATTACATCTCGAATTCCGGTGAGACCACTTTGGTCTAATAGCTGGTCGCGTAACAGCAGCAAGATGCTACATGCCAAGGGAATGGCGAGGCGCTGAAAACCTACGATGAGGCACTGATCCCATACAAAAAGACAAGTCTCGATATGCAGCGTTCCCACAAACAGATGATCAATGGAACGCGCGAGGAGATCAAGAAGACGACTCTGAGGACTCCGCGCCGGACCCGCCGCAGGATCGCTCTCTGCCTCACTCCTTACGATACGAAGCAAGTGCGTGTGCAGATTCGTGTCTCGGTCCCTCAGCGTCCGGTCCAAGTCGTCCGCGAACTTGACACGCCCAAGACTGTGTTGGGCCGAGGCGCCTTCTGCGCTCGAGACCTGAGGCTTGGAAAGCACCGTGACCGCATGCATTGCCTCGACAACTCGAGGAAGGTCATTGTACGACTTTGCAAAGACAACGAGAATTGGGACGAGCCAGTAAAATTGCGCGTCGTCAACGCGACCAAAAGCCGATGCTCGATATGAAAGTACCGTCTTGCCTAGCATGATCAGCGTGCTGCTGTCAGCAATCTCCGGGAACTCGGTCTGAAAGATGTGCTGGCAACGCTCGGTAACTTCCGTATCTGTAGAAGCAATGGTGGCCATTCGTCTCACGCTCACGCGATTTCGAAAGGCTTCCAAGGCCTCTGTATCTCGGAGATAGACGTCCCAGACCTGCAAGCGCAAGGTGCTGGGAAGCTGTCGATTGATGAGCATGCGCATTGCGGATATTTTGCTTGGTACAAGCGAGAGCATTTCGCTGACTCCGTATGCAGCAAGTTCCACCATTGCCTCAGGGCGCGAGGACAGCGCTGCGGTCTCTGCTGATCGCGCCGTGAGACGATTCGTGATACCATTGTCAATCTTTTCCGCTAATGCCTTTTCAAAGCTACGAAAAACATCTCCCTCGCTAATCGTTTCTTCAATATCATCTAGCATGAGCGCCTTTTCGTCTGCGGACAGATCTCCATAGTAAAGGACCTTGGTCTTTTCGAGAGCGCGCTGCACGTGTAAATACATTTGCCGAGTAAGAGCCTGCCACTCCACCGAGTCGTGAAGATCCTTCCGTACATCATTGAGCCATGAGGTGTCATCTCTTGTATATAACGAGCGCGAAGGTTTGACGCGGGGTGACCCTGAAAGCCCTCCGTTTGGGGATGGCGAAAGCAGATCTCCTCTTGCCTGGAGCCACTGCGACGTGGCTTCCGTCACGGCAGCAGCATCCTTGCCGAGCTGTAAGGAGCTGGTCGACGTCGATATGCCGAGACCTGGCCCGCGTTCTTGCCACGACGGCGTTGCGAGCGCTCCAGGGCTTCCGCCGCTTTGTCGATCACTTGCCCCTTCTAGACCTTGCAACGATCCACTCTGACCCACGGCCTCCGGGGGCGCCATAGTCTCTCTTCGGCACCAGATCTTCTGATAAACGTCCAAGCCCAACTTGGCGCTTGGTCTGCTGCTCGTGGCCGTGCTCGTAGCCGTGCCCGTGCTCTAGGCGCGCCGCACGACCGTCGTCGCCTCGTGGGAGTGGGAGGAGAGCCCACTTGTCCGGTTGGAACCTTTGTAACTTCTGGGCGCGTCCGGCGCTGCGAGCCCGTCTACTGCAAGGAGCCCAGGGCAAGGGACGTGGCTACGTGCCGCTTTGCCGTGGTGGCCGGCGAGATCAAAGAGTTCTCGGTCAAGCTCTCGCTCGCTCGCCGTGTTCGCGCTCACAAGCGCCGACAGTGATGAGTGATCAACGAGAAGCAGCCACTTTGGGGGCTAAAACAGGACACACTCGGACGTGGAGAGCAGAACGCTCCTGGCACGTTCACGGATCCTCCCTTGTGCACGTTCTTCACACGAGCCCTGCAAAGAAGGCGACCGCGCACAGGATCTTGGTGGAGAAGCGCCGCGGAGGGAGGGAGGGAGGGAGGGAGAGGAAGAGAGAGACGTCCGCCAATCGGTCAGCCAACACTGGCGGCAAACCAGCAATCGATGGTCGATCTCGGCGCAATCGACCAGAGGGGCGGGCAAGTGCAAGATCTGAACCCGGAGTGACGTAGGCAATCAGCCCAGTCGTTGCGTCTCTTTATTATTAGATCGAGCCTCGCCCAGAGTCGTCGCTAGTCTGCTGATACTAGAAGGGAGAACCAAGGGAGAAAGAAGGGATGCGGGGGTTGCATAAAGTAAAGCGCAAGGGAAAACACATTTGCCGACGTTCCTGCCGAGCCGCAATTGTTGCTGCCATATGCAGCGACAGCACCAAATCGCTTCAAGCGGCACTTAGGAAATGCCCTTGCTCAGGGCAGACTGCAGTCCTGGAAGCTGCGCACCGCGAGAAGGTAAAAGCCATTGTCGAGATTGCCGCCACTGGATTCTGTCTTCAGAGCAGAGACTTCTCCATTATCTGCAAGAGCGCAAGTCTCCGCATTGTGAAGATCGTTCAGCAGGCCTTTGCAATCCACGATGAGGACGTGGTTGCCAATGGAGTGCTCGCAGCCATTAATGCGGGTCGCGATGATACTGCCAAAGACTTGATTCCGTTCTGTCTTGCAATTTCCAAGAGCCTCGCCACAACGCTCACTCGAGCTTGCGTTGCAATGCAGAACGCCAACGTCCTCTGCCATATGCTCGACTGGTTCCCGCACGTCCTTAGTGCACGTGATGTTGTAAATGAAGCTGTGCTGGCAGGGTCCTGGACCATGCTGCAGGTCGCACTACAGCACAGCAAGAATTTGAGGCGAGATATTGTCGAAGCGATCTCTAGGTGCGCAGAAGCCGGGCACATCTCGATGCTTGAGAAGCTGGTGGTTAAAGAGTCACGTTACCATCGCAGATTCTCGCTGACACTGGCGAGGCTTGCGCCCATAATGTACGCCACAAAGTCGCTCGAAGCTTGTTTCAAGAAGCTTCTTTTCTTGCCTTCGTGCAAGCATGATCTCGTCCTCATTTGGGCCGCAGAGAATGAGAATTGGTCATTGTTCGAGATCATTATTACACTGTTGTGGGAATTCAAGGGTTGTTCAGCGATCAAGCTTTACGGAGCAGCTCCAGTCGCAAGAATGGCACCGCTGTCAACTCTTTTACTGGTTCTGGAGCGCTGTAGCGTAACCGATGCACAGCTTACTTGCATGCTCCACGAAGCTGCAGCGCGAGTATACAATAATGTCCCGCACTTACGAGCTCTGCTTGACGCCAATGCAGATCCCGCGGCAAACGGATATGCTCTCGTTGAACTGGCGTTGTCGACCTCTCGAGGGTTGCAGTACAAGACTGACTGGGAATCATTGATCTGGGATGAAGTGAAGAATCGCATTCCGGTCATTGTGCTGCTACGCATTCTTCCAAACATTCGATGTCTTCAAACGCTTCGATTGGTGTTGATCGAGAGACGGGACCTTCCCGTCAGCGTGGCCGCCAATGAGCTTTTCTTTTCGACACTGAGGACGAGGGAGAAATACAGCTGGATCAAACTCAAAGCCCTTGCTGAAATTGCGACCCATCCAAACTTTCTGCCGGAGGTTCTTGGGAGGAACGGAGAAGATCCCTTTATTCATTTCGTTCGAGCAGGCCTTCCTCCATTTTCAGATCTACCGCCTACCATCAAAGCATTTTGGGGAGCTTCACGCGAGAGGATAATTGGCGCGCTGAAGGAATCACGCGACCGATTAACAAACGACCTTCTCGTTGAGATGATGGGCGGCAAGCTAAGCGACAGCGAGGTGACTTCAATTCTTGAATATAAAGCCCCACGAGAAGACTGGACAGCCGATGGAGAAGACGTGGAAGAGAGTATCCTCGCAATACTTGCCTCCTTGGACATTGCACTTTCGCTAATATATTACCGGTCGCATAATTCAGGTGCTCGAATAAATCCTCTGCTCGCCCTCACATTACTCAAGTCGCTCTCGTTTTGCATGTCTTGGGGCTCTGACAGCATACTCAACGAGATGCACAGCATCACGACAACCCGAATGAGCATTGTGAGAGAGGTAGCTCTCAGTCCTGTCATGCGTCGATCCTTGTCTTCTAACAAGTCGATGGCAGGAGTTCCAAGGAGGCTTCGAAAACTAGCAAATGTCATTGGAAAGGCGCGGCGGCGCATTATTGTAACCATCATCGGCCTTGCACGTGGCCTTACGGAGAAGTGGCCAGAATTGAGCGAGACGCTTGCATTTCGCATCGCGGTGTGCCAGCTGAGCCGCGAGGATTTTCTACACCTAAGTGTCGAAAATGTAGACGCTGCTGTCACGCTCATGAGCACGGTTGCCACAAGAGGACAGGCATGACACGAAAGGCCTGACGAGAGTTTGATATTTCGCAATGATCATGTAAAATATAAAGGAACCGATTGTGAATTGTAAAATGTGAAATGTGAGGACGGGTAAAGAAAATTACGAGAAGCACTGACTTGCTGTTTTTGTCTTCGATAAATTTCGCTCTCTATAACGGCCATTTATCGCGATCTGCCCCTTGTGGGGAATGGAAATGGCGTGAATAAACAGCAGCGCCACAGAAGCGGTGAAGTCAATCTTGTACCCATGGGAAGTCTCTACAACCCTATCTCGACAGCCACAAGTTCATGCATGCGATGGTGAGGCAAATCTAACAGCGTTCGCAGCACGCGCCAGCAGAGGGTTTTGTGATCAACAAGCTCGCCCCTACATCCTCTAAATGAACCTTTAAGTTGGCGAGACCACCGAGCGCCACCACCAGACCAGTTTGCCTTGCCAGAACCGAATTCACCCTGGCGATCCTGACGTGTATACACGGCAATCCCCCCAAAAGTTCGAAGACAACACACCCGTCACGCTTCGACGGCTATGATCGCATGAATGTGCTGCAAGACGAACGCCTAAGCTTGGCCTGTATCTGCTTGGGCGCGGTTCTGCTGAAGCGATGGCGAGCTTTTGGTTCACATTCTTGCATGTAGCGAGTGAGAGCGAGTGGGAGCGCAGGGCTCTAAAAATAATGCTCGTCTTGACGGGTCACACCTGGGTCATGGTTAGGTCCTGCAAACACTCAATCCAGACGGACGACATACAGTTAGACAGACAGACAGACAGACGCGGTGCTCGCGCGTGAAGTCCTTGTGTATGTGTGTGCGCGCGCGCGCTACGCCGCGCTGCGACCAAGCTCCGAAGAAGCTCGCCCGCGTGCGACGTCCAGACGTTCGTCCACGTTAAGAGAAAGCACGATGGCGAAGAAGGTTGATCTGTACGAGGTCCTGGGCGTGGAAAAGGCTGCGACGGCTGCCGAGCTGCGCAAGGCCTATCACCGGCGCGCACTCGTGGTACATCCAGACAAGGCGGGGAAAAAGCTAGATGATGATGGGGCTGCCTTCAAGGCGCTGACCGAGGCGTACGAAATCCTGAAGGATCCTGCGAAGCGCAAACGCTATGATCGCACGGGAATGGTCGAGAGCGACGGCTTCTTGTCCGCATATGAGAGATTTCGGGGCACAGAAGTGACTGAAAAGGATGTAGACTCCTTCCTTGCCAAATTTCGTCACTCGGAAGCGGAAGAGAAGGACGTTGTCGACTACTGCAAGTCGCACAATGGCGATATGAGCACAATTTTAGCCTCCATCATTGGCTCTGAGGACGGAGATGCTGAACGATTCCGCACCATTGCTCTCAACGCTGTCGAGGACGGTCGACTTGCTGCAGAAATGAAAGAGTCTATCGAGCAGAGTCAAATTCTGACGGTTGCTGAGCTCGATGCTGCAGAGGAGGATATTCTTAGCGACGATGAGGACGGAGAAGAGGACGACGATGAGGACTACCACGAAGGTGATGAGGAAGACGAAGAGGGAGAAGACGGCGAAATGGATGACTTCATTGTCCCAGACGACGAAGACGAGGCCGAAAAGGTTGCCAAAGCCGACGAGGACGAGGACGAGGAGGTAGCAGCAGCAGGAGGAGGCACAACAGGAAGCGCCGAAAGCGGCCGAGCGGGATCAAGTGTGATTGGCTTTGAAGTCGGTACTCTTGTTGAAGCGCGATGGCGTCGCGGGACAAACTGGTACGCAGGCGAAGTTGTGGCCGTGCATGCTCCTGAGCCCGAGAGCGGACAAGACGACGATGATGAGGACGAGGACGAAGACGGGCCCCCAGCACTGCCTAGCTACGACATTCTGTATGATGACGACGGGACGACAGAAACCAAGGTACCTGCAAGTCTTGTTCGACTTTCGCGTCAGACGAAACGACGCAAGCCGAAACGTCGTCGCGAGGCCAAGGTCGAGGAGAAAGAAGCTGAAAGCGAAACAGCGGAGACAGGCACCAAGAGTGGCAAGCGCAAGGCCAAAGACTCAAAGCCTGCTCAAGAAAAGAAATCCAAAAAGACAAAAAAGAAGAAGAGTGGACACGACGACGATCTTGGTGACATCGACCCAAGCCTTCTTGCGATGTTTCGCGACCGCAACGCGTCTCGAAGCAAAAATTTTGCCGCATTTGCAGCAAAGTACTCTTGAGAGGTTGAGTTCTCGTTTCCATTCTTTCTTTCCTTCTTACTTTGTTACAGTGATAATAGTAAAGCCATCTGTGCCCTTTTTATCTGAAGCCAAACTTGTGCGTGATGAAATGATACAGTAGAGGCGCGAGCGCAAGTCCGAGTACAATGTCTTCCGAGTATGTGTTGCGGCGCGATAACATGAAGAGAGCCATGAGAAGCGTCAGAAGCGCCAATGTAGCGAGAGAAAGGTAATGGGAAAATGTGCTCCAGGCAAAGACCTCGCGAGCATGACGCTGAAAGAATTTCCAAATCACAGCAGCTTGGAAGATGCGCCCACTAAAGAGGAGATCGCCACAATTGGCTTCGACACGCCATGGCATCCTCATGATGAATATATCCAACGGTGTTTTAGGTCGTGCATCTGCAGCGCTTGCCTCGAGGCACATTTCCGTGGGCCCAGGCAGGCTTGTCGTGATGTATGTGGCGAAGCGAAGCGAATGCCCAAGCACAAGCATGATCAGGTATGTCTCGAGCAAGTCTGTAGCGGTACAGGGAGCTATGCCACGGGAATTTCGCTTGCGGGTTCGAGAACCCGCCGTGGCAGCTGCTTTCACTAACAAACATACGAGCGCTGCCTGCGTGAGCCAATTGCACGCTTCGCAAACCGCAGTTGACCACCATGTTGAGACGAGGGGCAAGTGGTCCATCCCAACGTCGGGGAGTCTTGCAACGTCTGCGGAGGTATCGACGCGATAGAATGCCAAGTTGCGAAAGACCATCATTCCAAAGTACGCCAGGTACGCCACGCCGGCTACGAGCTGGGGCGCACGTTTTCGCAGGCGCAAGGCTTCTTCGTAGACCCAAGCATTTTCAATGGCTGGCTCATCGTTACCTTCGACGTCTTGGCGTACGTCGCTGAGCGCCGCGAGGCCTTGCAGCAGCGGTGCGGCGAGACCGTCGTCGCCGTCGTTTGCTATTCCGCCACGCCGCTCTGCCTCGGCCCTCTCGGCCATGCTCGGTTGTTGTTCTCGTTGTTCTTGTGTTGTGGTTCTATCTGGCCACACATCATGGCTAAAAAAGAAGAGGGGAAACACTCCTCTTTCCCCCCCCCCCCCCATTTGTCAAGACAGGTATGGATGATGGCAACGTGACGCGTAAGACCGCGCAATTCTAGGCCTCTGTCGTCGAAATGAAACTAGCGATAATAGTGATCATAAAGGTAGTCGTTGTTGATGGGCGTCCGAACTTTGAAAGACGCCAAGCAAGTTTCGCATTGCAGATTGATTTACATTAGACTTGATGTATTTCATTGCGACTAACTGTTGTGAAATCGATCTTGCTTGTTGCGAGCTGCTACATGGTGGCCTCATCCGCAGCCGAACCGGAAGTGCCTGATGCGGTCTTTGCAGCCAAACGGAGATTAACGAGGTTGACATAATATTGGACAGTGACGGGAATGATAGAGTCGTCAAAGTCAAAGTTCGTTTCGTGGAGCTTGCCCGGAGAGTCGGCCCCGACCCAAGCGTAGGCACCTCCAACTTGATCGAGCATGTAAGAGAAATCCTCTGCAGCGAGCGAGGGATCGCAGTCCACAAGTACATTGTCAACGCCAAAAGCGAGTTCTGCTGCCTGGCGAGCATACTCGGCTTGATTCTTGGAGTTTACGGTGGGCGGATAGCCGCGGTAATAGTTTACAGTGGCAGTCGCGTTCGAGGCCATGCAGACACTCTGCGACATGCGTTCGAGTTGCGCCTGCACACGACTGCGGTCGTCCTCGCGGAAGGCGCGGACCGTGCCACAGAGAACAGCCGTGTTGGGAATCACGTTAAATGCAGATCCGGCATTGAACCTTGTGATGCTAAGAACGACCGGTTGCAGTGGGTCATTTCCCCGCGAAACCACCGTCTGCAGCGCTGACACGAGCTGCGCGCCGATTGTGATGGGATCCACCGTAAGGTGCGGCATTGCGGCGTGGCCGCCCTCGCCCTTGATGATTATCTCAAATTCGTCCGCGCTGGCCATGATGGGTCCGCTGCGCACCGCAAAAAACCCTGGGGGCACTTCCGGGTAAGGCCAGTTGTGCACACCATAGATCTCGTCACAACACGTGTGTTCCACGAGTAGACCATCCTCGATCATAAGACGCGCCCCTCCAAAGTTCTCTTCTGCAGGCTGAAAGATGAAATGTACCGTTCCTGCAAAGGTGTCTCTCCGCTTTGCGAGATGCTCTGCGGCCGCGAGTACCATGGTGGTGTGGCCGTCGTGACCGCAGCCGTGGAATCTGCCAGGAGTGCGGGACTTGTGGCCAAAGTCATTGGCTTCTTGCATGGGCAAACAGTCCATGTCGGCGCGGAAGCCAATCTCGCGTAGCGCGGCCGGGTCGCCCTCACTGCTTCTTTGCGTGCCCTTGAGCGTGCCGACCACGCCGGTCCCGCCAATGCCCGTTCGGATTTGATCCATGCCAAACGATTGCAGTTTCTTCACGACCAATTTCGACGTGCGCTCCTCCTCGAGCCCCAGCTCGGGGTGCATGTGCAGGTCCTTCCTGACATCCTCCCACTCCTCACGCACGCGGCGCTGGATATCCGTGTGCACGTTGGTCGCCCTCCGTTGCGACATGGCCCGGGACATCGTCCGCGCAGGCCGCCCGCTCGTCGTCGCTGCTGCCGAGGTCGACGACGCCGCCGCCGGCCCTGGAGACGGGGTCCGCAGCCGCCTCAACCATCTCGCCGTCGAGCTCCTCATCTCCCTCCCCGCGCGGTCCCGCCGACGAGACGCCCTCCGCGCTCGCGCCCTCCCGCGCCGCACGCTCGCTCGGCACGCACGAGCGTAGCGCCGCGCCCCGCGTGCGTCGAGGCGGCCTCCTCTTCAAGTTGGCGCTCTGCAGCGAGAGCGTTCGCGTCGCCCAGGTCCTCCTCGCGGAGCCTGGTGCTCGCGCCCTCCGAGGACGCCACCACCGACGCCGAAATCTCCGTGCTCGGCCTCGCCCCCGTGCTCGCCATCGTCCCCGGCTACCCCGTCGCCGTCGCCGCGCCATCCGCGGGCCCCCAATCGGGCGCCCCATTCCGGCGCCGCGCCCGATTGGGGGCCCGCGGGGAGGCCGCGCCCGCCCGACGCCCAGAACGACTTGAACGGCGGCGAGACGGACGCGGAGACGGCGCCGGAGCCGGAGTCGCTCGCGCGCAGGGGCGGGCCGGCGGCGGCGGCGCGGCGGGCGGGCGGGAGCGGCGCGAGGNCGGTGTCGCTCGCGCGCGGGGGCGGGCCGGCGGCGGCGGCGCGGCGGGCGGGCGGGAGCGGCGCGAGGGCGGCTGCTGCGGCTGCGGCTGCTGCGGCTGCGGCGGCTGCGGCGGGCCGGACGCGGGGCTGGGGAAAATCGAGATGGGCGACGGCGCCTGGCGCGAGTTCGCGCTGGCGGAGGACCGCGAGCTGGGCGAAGGGGAGGTGCAGCGTTTGAGCGACAAGGTGTCGGCGAAGCTGCTCGAACTCACGGGCGAAGATGCGGACCCTACGTTTGTAGAGTACCTCTTTGTGATGTTGAACAATCACATCAAGATGGGCAAGATCGCTGCGGACCTTGCCGAGGTTGCAGAAGGCGACTACTCGGAGGCCCTGTGCGAGTGGCTAACGGGCGAGCTCAAAAAGACGCTGCGCATCGGCCCCACGCCCGAGGAAGAACTGGCTCTTATGAAAGAAAAGATGGCCGCTCTTGAGCGCGAAAAGGAACAGCTCAAGCAAGAGGTCAAACGAAACAATGAATTCATCCCCATGGACCGGTCACGCAAGCGTCCTCTGGAGTCGGCTGGGCAGGACCCTGCTGAAGAAGAGGCAAACATTTCTCCTCTCGCTTCGCTGTACCTGGACTACCTCAAGAGCGGCACTCCCGGAGACTTTGCCGCGTTTCGTGCCTCCAAGGACCCGTCAGCGCCACAACCCAAGGAGATGGAATCGGCTACGACTTCGAGCGGGGCCGGCGCTGGGCCGCCTGTGGCTCCCGCGGGCAGAGGTGCCATGGTTTGGTCTCGTTTTGGAGACGCGGAGAAGCAGCACAGCGGAGACAACGGCATGGATGAGGAGGGCAACAATGAAGACGACGATGGCGATGCCGTGACCTCGAGCATTATCGGATCAGCACCATCGACACCGATTCTTCCGGGAGGTTTTGGTGCGCACGCACAAAGCCGTCAAGACTCTTTTGCCCAACGAGGCGGATTTGGTGGCGGAGGTGGCCGGGGCGGCCGCGTCTTTGGTAACCGCACCTTCGTCAAGGCCGATGACGGCAGCGGTATGGTTGAAGTGACCAAGGAGACACAAGGGCACGCACCAACGCCGAAAGGCAACATGACTTTTACTCGTGAGGGTCTTGAAGATCACAGCAATGCCGCCGATGGAGATCAACACGATGATGACGACGCGGTTGATGATCATGAAAACGCAGCAGGAGGTGGAGCAGGCGAGGACGAAAACGCTGAAAGCAAGCCTGCTTGGGGCGCAGGTGCTACTCGTGCCAATGCTGAGAGCGGCGGCGTAGCAGGCGATGACGGGGCTGATAGTCAGTATTATCGCGGAGGATTTCGTGGCGGCTACCGTGGCAACAACTATCGGGGCGGCTATCGGGGTGGCTATCGAGGCCGAGGAAGCAGCTTTTATCGAGGAGGCGGAGGCGGAAGCGGTGGTGGCTACTTGTCACGGGGCCGAGGTCGCGGCCGTGGCGGATTCGTTGCTCCTGCAAACAAGCAGTGGGTTCGCACACGTGATCCTGCCAAGGAGCAGAGTCTCTCGCAAAGTCTGCCTGCCACGCCCTAGGACTGATTTTTTTTTCTTACTATTTTCTAACTAGACCCATTGCAAATGAAACAAATGCATGCGCTTGATAACTCCTTATTTTTTTCTCTCAAATTTGTTTGAATGACTTTTGACAGCAGTCGAATCTGTTGTTCTCCGACGAGCCAGCATGAGCTCCGGCTTGAGACAGTAGTATACATAGTTCTACATTGAGGATCTTTCGCATTGCTAAGAAAGCGCCCTCGACTGGTTTATTGGCAAAGCACCTCGACTGGTCTACCAGCGGTGAACGCAAGACCCCAACAATGAAAGGAGATCCTATAGAAAAGGACAGGTGCAGAGGGAGCAAGATTTGTAATGCCAGGTGGGACAGCGGTGTAGAGGGAGCAGGAGCTGTACTGCCGGATGACTGGACGACTCGCTCTTCACGGCCGAGGTCAAAATACTTTTAACCAGTCATTGCGGTCCCAATCGCAATTTTGAAGCTTTGCCGGGCGGATCTTTGGTTCTACTAACAAACAAGCTCTTTCGCGGCTTGTCAAGTTGCGCGAGAAACTTAGTTTCTGCAAGACAATTTTCTCAGTTGCAAACAAATGGCTATACTCACAACCAAGCTCTTTCCCGGCTTGCGCGAGACAGTTAGTTTCACAAGAGAGTTGCTTTCTCTGCGTAAATGTCCCTTTTCCCTTCTCCGTGCGTCCAAATTCAACCTGCCTCTGAGCAGCCACTTCCTCTGTCCAAGAGATTTTTCCGAGTGCATCGCCGCAAGTCTTGCGCGCTCCTTCATCAATTTGAAAGCTGCCACGGCAAAAAATCAAATCCTGTGCAGTCCTGCTCCGAGCCTAATCGCCACAGCAAAGGATCATGCACGCGCTTTTCCCGTCAAAAATAGACTCAAGAACAGCCTGTGCCGTTAGACGACTCGCGAGGACCCCGCCACCCCCACCCACCACGCGCACACACCCTCGCCGCTCACATGTCAAAGCGCTGCACGCGCTGCTGCTGCACGCGCGGCCTGCCGCCACAGCCCGCGCCGACGATTGTCGCGTGCACGCGCTGGGCTGCGCTGCTTGCCGCGGGCCGCTGGCGAGGGATGGGACAGGACCGTGACGAGTCGAGTCAAGGCAAATCGAGTCGAGTTGAGTCGAGGCGAGGCGAGGCGAAGCGACCAGCGGGAGAGAACTGGGTACCCGGTGCCCACAGTTACGAAGGTCTTCAGCATCTCGTGCTTGGGCCTTACATCAGGACCGCGTGGGGGTTAGACGTAGGTGTCGCAGCGTCGAATTCAGACGGACGGCCATTCACGAGCTGGCTGGCTGGGCCGCCCGCCCGCCCGCCCGCCCGCCCGCCCGAACGGGACACGGAGAACGCGACGGTGTGCGATCGTCTGGCCACGGCCTCGTGCTGGATTGCCAGCTACAAGCCACCAGAAACAGCCGCCACCGATGAAAACAGGTTCTCTGCGCGCGGAGTGTTACTTGCCCGGCCCAAATACGAGAACGTGCTGGCGGAAAGCCAGCCGAGCAGCACCAACGGAGAACCCGATGACGCAATCCTCGGAGAGGTAAGGTCAAGGTACGCGCGCGACCATGTCGCGGCCGGCCAGCTGCCAGAGGCCGCTGCGAACATAAGAGAACACGGAAAGGACGGAGAATCAGGAGGTAACGGGCCAGACTTTTCCAGCGCAGCTCAGAGCGCCGGGCCGGGTACCCACTCCTCTTTAAAAACAAAATAAAAAACGATGAATTCGCCTCTCAATCACAGCTCGAGAGAGCAAACAGGCGAGCAAACCGCGAATTCGAGATCGAAGCGACGGGCAGACTACAGTCTTGCAGCGCGGGTCTCGACAGGACGAGGTCGAGGTCGGCCTTGCCCTTCCGGGCCACACGCTTGCAGTGCTCTCGTGAATTGATCGCTGCATCTGAAACGAATTCAGGACGCTCGAAAAGAGTTTAGCCAAAACCTCCAAGGAAATGATTGCCATGATAGTGTTCGTCGCTGTCCATCTCGCGATCATCGTCGCTTCCGCTCAAGGTGCAACGCAGGCGGTTGCTGATCGTAGCGCGAGCATCAACGACTTTCCGGGCTGTACCATCCTTGGCCATCCTCATTGGTCGGAGGAACCCATCAAGGAGATCAACGAAGTGGCTTCCGCTGCTGACTGCCATGATCAATGCATGAACCTCTGGAAAAACTCCAGATATCGGGGCATCCGTATGTGGGGAGGAGGTCATGATGATACCGTTCGTCACGCTGGTTGTTATGGTAAAAACTGCGCTTCATCGAGAACAGGTGACACCGGCAATTTCCACTCATCGTCGTATGAGCGGTGGAGAGTGCAACCGTGCTATAGGGGTAAGCTGACGAAACCCACACTTATTAGTTCCACGGCGAGCGAATACAAATCATTTGCGTCCTACCCACGATATGCAAAGTTCGAATCGGCTGCATACCGCCGTCCGAATAAGCTCAACGCGTACATGACCAACACTCCATACATTTGCAAGTGGGCTCATGAGTCTCAGGATTACGAGGGGGCAACCGAAGCGTTGGAGCCGTGTCTCGGCTGGGCTTACAACTCCGCTGCACAGACTTGTGAGCTGTCACGTTTGGCACCTGAGCAAGGTTCATCCGTTTCAACTGAAGCCTCGACGCTCGTTACCGGGAGCTTGTACTGCAAGAATGACTTTGATCAGGAGGACTTGGCGCGAAGAATCGCGGAAGTGTACGAGTTGCCGGGATGCATGGTTCAGGGCATTGCTTGGACGAATACAAGCAAACTGGTCCGGCGTATTGAGGACAGTGATGCGGTGATGACCCCTCACGACTGTCGTCTCTATTGTCAGGAAGAAGACGAATGTGTCGTTTTTAGCTTCACGATCGAGTCTGGGACAGCCAAGTGCAAACTCTACGAGGCCGAGGCTGTGCTTTATCCGATTGATGATGACAACGCGAACCGTTATTCTGGTATGAAGGACTGCCACACCTGCCTTCCCGGATACTACGTCAGCGACTCAGATCCCGCGGATGGAAAGGACAGCTGCGAACCCTGCCCCAAGGGCTACACCTGCGACATCGAAGCAACGCCTTGCCCAGGAGGAAAATTTTGCGGAATTGAGGGGCTCACAGCGCCACTGGACCCCAGCGAGACCAACAAGTGCGAAGATGAAGGTCGGAGCGGCACCGGCTGTGAACACCATGTATGCAGGGATTCCCCGCTCGCTGAAGTCCTCAATGAGCTCGATTTTCAACCAACCCCGCTCGACTTTTTCAATTTCTCCAAGTACGCCATACCAACCGAGACTGAGCATGATGATGGGTGGGCCTTGATTCAGTCCTTGCCGCCTTCAGGTAGTAGCAACTCTGATCTCCGCGTTTATTACACTGCTTCCTTCAATTATATGATTCCCCAAGCGGTCGTCAGCGGGTACGTTTTGGAGATTTTCCGGGCAAATAACACCAAAGCAGAATTTTACTCCTCTGCTGGCCGGGACAATTTCGACTTTAGCGACTGTTCGGTGGCCCAGAACACAAAAGGTGAGGTCGAAGAGCTATTTCTCGATTCCCTCGCTGCCGAAGCGAGCATTGGCGACGACATCAAAGCATGCTTAAAGCTTACCTGGGCAAATCCGAACAAGCCCTCGACATGGGATCTCGCTTCTCCAGACGCAGAAACAGCGAAAGAACAAGCAGTGTCGTGCATCAGCACGATGATCCGCTTTCTCGCCCGCGTTAACTTCCTCGTGAACGACGTCAGCGGGATCGCCGGGGTGGACGAGGTCATCATCGTCTTCAAAGTCGGGGATAGCGACGAGGAGTTTCAAGTCGTTACCAATGGCCTTGGGCGAAAGACCATCGATTTTTTCGATGACCTAACCGACAAGTATTACTCGACAATCACTATTGTGAGCGCGTACAAGAATAGCATTCCAACCGATATCTTGCTTTGCGAGGAAGTAGGAAGCTGCTCGACGCCAGAAACCTTGCCTGCAACCGTCAGAGGAATTAATTTTCTTCAGGAGCATAACATTCGCCTCGTGGACACGATGAGTCGCACTCTTTCTGGCCAAATCGTACAATCTTTTGACGGGACTCTGTGCAATGTCGCCTACGTTCGCGTGGAGGCCTTTGATGCCAACGCGGACGCGGAAGAAGCCGCCATCGCGGAGACATACTCGACCGAGAACGGGACGTTTGCGCTGAACGTTCCATTGAATACCGTCACGAGGCTTGTGTTCACGTTGACGGATCATACTTTTGAAAATGCGGACGACACAAACGAGGATATCGAGGAGCTCCTGAGCGCGTCGGGTCTTATGATCGAGGAAGACATTTCTAGTATCATTGTCAGCGATGTGACCACCCGCACACTAGGCCTACGCGCCGGTGCTACACAGTGCGGCATTCACGTCGGAGACATTGAGCTAGCTCTCAAGGTGCAGACGTGTGACGACGTCGAGTTATCGTTTTCAACGAGCGACGTGGACACGCAATTTATAGTTCCTGCAGCTGCTTATGAGTTCGACCTCGTTTTTGCTGGCAAAGAGGGGCTCACCGAATACGACATTGAAGTCTTGCAGGAGAGTTTCGACTATCAGTTTCCCGATGCAGCAGCTCGAAGCCTTAACATGTCATCAGGCGACCTCAACATTACAGCAGTGCACGAGCCCGAACCCGAGCTCGAGGTCGCAGTCACATCTGGCGAAGTGCTTGTTGACACAAGCGCTTGCTCTCCAGATTCTCCATTCGATGCAGCGATCGAGGGAGGGCGATTGGTCACCTTTGTCATGACCTCGACACAGTCGTACAAAGACGAGGTTTGCTATGAGGTTCCGCCCGACACGGTGATCGAAGTCATCAGCGAGCTGTCGCCCGAAAATGACGTCAACTGTGATTCTAATTTGCCCTGCTCGGGACCTTTCTTTATCGCTGAGTTTGACGCAATCAATAGGTCCGTGGCAATCGCGAACCTCATTTCCGGCGAGCCGAAGAATCCAATCGACGGCGACGTGCTGGAAGACTTTGTGCGTCACGTCAGGTTCAGTATCCGGAATGCCAACGTCTGGTCTACGACTACTTCAAGCACTTTCCGTGCGCTCGTTCTGGGTGACAAAACTCTGCGCGAGGCCACTACATTAGCTTTCGCCAGTGAAGACTCCGTTCCTCTTGAGTATCTCTACTCGCCTCCAGCCGGACTCGGTTCGTTTTCTGTTCTTGAGACTTACGGGTCGTACAAGGTACAGTCAAGCATGCAAGCAATTGTCGAGAACGAAAACGGTGTCGAAGGAGGAATCGCTGTCAATACTAAAGCGAAGATTTTTGGTGCAGAGGTTGAGAGTACTCGTGAAGTCACCGCTGAGTACCTTAGGACAGATGTCGATTCGTACGAGGATGAAGTCACGGTTGAGACCAACGCAAGCTCCTTAACTTTGGAAACATCGACGGAACAAACAGGGAGTGACGCAGACATGGTGTATCTAATGGGCAGCGTGGCGAACATCACGGAGGCTGTGCACGTTTCCTTTAACGAGAGCACGTGTGGCATCACTGCGGTTCCAAGTATCACCTGGGGCAATGAAGTTTCGTCGCTGGTGTACTATTCTCGTGCAGCATGCCAGACATCCCTCGATCTGATCGACCGGACTATCGAAGTTGAAAAGGACAATCTCGAGTCCAGAGAGCTTGTCGCTCTGGCCATGGAAAAACGTAGTCGCTGGCTTGATCTTCTTCAGCACTGGGATCAAGATCGGCTTGCCGCCTTCAATAATCCATTCGACCTCACCGGCTTGGTCGGCGATGCCGAACCAGGAACGGAAGCTGTCAATCGCTTGCAGCTGAGCTCAGGCTCGGTCTCCTTAACTGTGGAGAAGGCAAGTGAAGCGGAAAGCCTCGTCGACTATACTTCCTATTCCAACGCGTGGGGCGTCGGCGTCAGTGTAAGCGAGTCTGCCGGCGGATCGGCTAATTTCGGAATCGTTTCTTTCGAGGTGACGGCCGAGGTGTCCGCTTCTTATTCATTCGTGCAAACCACGTCCAAGGAATGGTTGACTTACGAGGGCGATTCCTCGTCCTCAAAGGTGACCTCGTACATTGTCCCCGGAAGTAATGGCAATGAAGTCTGTCTCGAAGTCTTTCAATCACCGTACAGCGGCACATTCGTCTTTCGCGTGTGCGGTGGCATTACATCCTGTCCTCACATTCCTGGGACGGATGCGCGAGAGGTCATTGCTCTATCGTCAGACGAGCTTCCGGCATCCGAGCTTACGGCGAATGAGGGAAGCTTTTCGTTTCGCATCGACACATCGTCTATGCCCATTGCTGACGACTCGATTGATCTCTCCATCTCGCTCGACTCACCGAGTGCCACGGGAACGATCGCTTACAGCATTGGCGCTTCAAGTCTTCATCAGCCCGTCGACATTTCGATGAGTGCCGGTGAAAGTCAGCTCGTCACCGTCTTTTACGAGCGACTCGATGAGCGCGTCGTGTCCAGCACAGTCGTCGTTCAGGTTGCCTCTGCCTGTGATGAGGGCATCTCGCGGAGTCTCTCGTTCAGGCTGAACTGGGCGACGACATGCCCGACGATTGACTGGGATAAGGATCTCGCCGAAGCCACAAGCACCTGGGCATTGACCTCGGCCTCGCCGACGCTTTCCCTCCCGTTCTATCGCGGGCCAGCTTCCAACGCTGCGATCACTTCCGCAGTCGCTTTGTGGGCGGCACGCTTTGATGGATCCGCACCTGTCGGAGACTGGTTCGAGGTATCAGCCTTCGACCCCGCGAGCCTACTTACCTTGGCTGGATTCGCAGAAACGGGGGTTGAAGAAGGTCGTTTCCTTTTTGAGCTGCGCGCAACCTGTGCTCTCGATGGTCATGGCGCTGGCTCGGCGCGGTCAAGCCGGCGCCTCGGAGTCTACGACACGACGGGGCCGCGTCTCGTCAGCTGGTCTCCCTTGCGGAACGTGCGCTCTGCAGCAAGTTCGTTTCCGATTGCTACCTTTCGATTCAACGAGCCCATTGATTGCGCTCACGATGATCTTCACGCGGTCATCACTGATACCGCAGACGTCTTGACTGCAAACACGAGCATCGTGTGTTCTGCGCAGCTGTATGACCTTACCGTCGTGTTGGAAGACGTCGACGATGCTGAGACCGCAGCGCTGTGGAGCAATGCGACCGCTAGAATCGTTCTTCAAGGGGTTCACGATTTGTACGGCAACGGAATGATGGAGGCCGTGATTGCCGGCGACGGTCGTCGCGTGCTTGCTGCGGGCAACATGTCCAAGGCCTTTGTCATGCCCGAGCTTCCTGTTGATGCGTTTGAAGAAGCTGCTGAAGGTTCGCTGTCTCGCTGGGCGCAGCAGGATGCAGCAGACAAGCTTGACTTGGTCCAAGCCGTGCTACGTCGCACAGTTCCGAGTGATCAAGCGCAGCCAGGAAGCTTTCAGGACGAGGACACGGCGTCTTCTAGCGCTGGGTCGTCGCAAGCCCTCGCGATTGGACTTGGTGTCACCGGAGCTGTCCTTGTGATCGTGGGTTCTGCTCTTGCAGTTTTGTGGCGGCGGCGTCGGGCGGCACCGCTGCAAGAGGACAAGGGCGATAGTCCAGAGGGCAAGGTCGTGGCACCTTTGGTGTGATCGACAGTCAGTCATATTCCTTTTCTAAAAACAAAAATGATCAGTTTCATTCTCTTTGTCACGCTGCTGCAGGAAAACTTGACAAATTTCGAAAGGTAGGAGAATCGTTTGTTATCCTTTTTGGTCCATCGTCATTCTTTTATAAAATTCGTCAATCTCCATGTGAGAGAACGTCTCGCCGAATTGGTCGCCAACGTGTGTTCTTTATCAGAATAAGCTAACCGTGTCTCTTGAGACCAACGATCTCTTTGTCATCTGAAACGGCGCTCTTTAACAGCTATGCCTATCACTTCCTCAAGAAGCGCCTTTCCTTTCCTTTCCTTTTCCGCTTTCCGTCCTCTCTTTGACCACATTACCGCCTTTTGTCGCACGTATTGCACGTTCTCGCCGTTGCCCAGAGCACACACATCGAGAACCCGGTGCTGCTGACGTAGGCCGCTGACGCACGACACTAAAAAGCCGCTAGGTTCTCCCTGCCCCCCAGACTGCAGCCAGCGGCCGTGCTTGGGCCCCCTTCTCCGCGCCATTGCAAAGGGGCCCGGCAGACGTTTCACGGGGCCGGGGAATCCGCCCCGAAAGTACCGGGAGACCGCCGTGGTGACGACGAGGGGCCGCGTACCGCTAGGGGGTCCCAGGCGCCAGCTACGGGAAACCGGACCTCGAGAAGACAAGGGTCGCACGGGAGACACAATCTCGCGTAGTACCAGTAGGACTAGGACAAGGAGGGCGACCACTCGGAGGGCGCGCGCGGGCGGCTACGAATGGCAGCCCGGACGAGGCAGATCCCGAACGTATTCCAGGACCGGCAAACGGGCAGAGAGGCAGGCACGCGGCCAGCGGGCGGACGGGAGAGGTCGGGGTTTCCGAGGGAACGACAGTCGATCGCACGGGGACCTAACCATGGGCAAGGGCAGCGAGGGCCGCAGCGCCGTGAACGGGGTGCAGACCAGCGCGAACTCGCAGAGCAACAAGCCAAAGGCGATTTTGATTGAAGGCGTCCTGTATGATGTGACAAACTTCAGACACCCAGGTGGCTCGATTATTGACTTCTTGACCGAGGGTGAGGCCGGCGTGGACGCCACGCAGGCGTACCGCGAGTTCCATCAACGGTCCGGCAAGGCCGACAAGTATCTCAAGTCCCTTCCCAAACTGGATGTCAGCAAGGTCAAGTCGCGGTTTTCGTCCAAGGAGCAGGCGCGGCGAGATGCCATGACGAAAGACTATGCAGAATTCCGCGAGCAACTCATCAAGGAGGGCTACTTTGACCCCTCGCTCCCGCACATGACGTACCGCGTGGTCGAGATTGTCATTCTTTTCGTGCTTTCCTTTTGGCTGATGGGTCAGTCTTCACCCCTCGCGCTCGCTCTCGGCATTGTCGTCAGCGGCATCTCTCAGGGTCGCTGCGGCTGGGTAATGCATGAGATGGGCCATGGGTCGTTCACTGGTGTCATTTGGCTTGACGACCGGTTGTGCGAGTTCTTTTACGGCGTTGGCTGTGGCATGAGCGGTCATTACTGGAAAAACCAGCACAGCAAACACCACGCGGCGCCGAACCGGCTCGAGCACGATGTAGATCTCAACACCTTGCCATTGGTGGCCTTCAACGAGCGCGTCGTGCGCAAGGTCCGACCGGGCACGCTGCTTGCGCTCTGGCTTCGTGTCCAGGCGTACCTATTTGCGCCAGTTTCGTGCCTTCTGATTGGTCTCGGATGGACGCTGTACTTGCACCCCCGGTACATGATGCGCACGAAGCGCTGGATGGAGTTCGTCTGGATCGCTGTGCGCTACGTGGCGTGGTTTGGCGTCATGGGTGCGCTTGGATACACGCCGGGGCAGTCGTTGGGCATGTACTTGTGCGCCTTTGGTCTCGGCTGCATTTACATTTTCCTGCAGTTCGCCGTAAGTCACACCCATTTGCCCGTGAGCAACCCGGAGGATCAGCTGCATTGGCTCGAGTACGCGGCGGACCACACTGTGAACATCAGCACCAAGTCCTGGTTTGTCACGTGGTGGATGTCGAACCTCAACTTTCAGATCGAGCACCACCTTTTCCCCACGGCGCCCCAGTTCCGTTTCAAGGAGATCAGCCCGCGCGTCGAGGCCCTCTTCAAGCGCCACGGGCTCCCTTATTACGACATGCCCTACACGAGCGCCGTCTCCACCACCTTTGCCAACCTCTACTCCGTCGGCCATTCCGTCGGCGACGCCAAGCGCGACTAGCCAGCCTCCTTTCCTAGCCCTTCCTTAACTTGCCGCACCACCCCATGTTTTGTCTTCCTCCCGCCCTCCTTGTCTGCGTGCATCCTCGCTCGCGCCCGCCGTCCTCCCTCCCCCAGCGGGACCGCGCTCTCCTGCAGTGGTCCAGCTCCTCCCCACCACCCCCTCTCCGGCCTTCGCCTCCTCGTCCTCCTCGACCTCCTCGTCCTCCATGATCTCCTCCGCCGCGCTCTCCTTCGCGGTCTGCATCAACCCCTGCGCCTGGTCCCTGCAATCGCGGGGCCCGCATTGCACCCTCTGTCTAAAACACTGAATGCAATGCAAAGAAATGCAATGCAATGCAAAGAAATGCAATGCAATGCAAAGAAATGCAATGCGATGCACCGCACCGCACCGCACCGCCTGCTCTGCATCGCGATCGATCGCCCGCATCGCACCGCACCGCGCCGCGCCGCGCCGCGCCGCGCCGATCGCAGCCCCGCGGCCCTGCAGCGCAGCAGTCCCGCGCCCGCGGCCCGCGCACCCCGAGCTGAGCGGCGCGAGGCGGACTGGGTCCCGGCGGAGAGGACAGAGGCGGGCGGACTCATCGCAGCGCGGCTGCGGCTCCGGCGGCGCGGCGCTGCGCGGCGAGCTGCAGAGCGCCAACGCGCGACGGGCGGGCAGAGCGGAGCGGAGCGGGCGGAGCCGGGCGGAGCGGAGCGGGCGGAGCGGCGAGCGAGGGCGAGGGCGAGGAGCGGGCGAGGCAGGATGTCCAAGGTGGCCGGGTACGAGAAGGCGCTGTTCAGGGACCATGGCGCGGACTTCGCGGAGTCCAAGGACATGGAGCCCGCGTCGCAGACGCTGTACGCCAAGCAGGGCGAGGTGGACCCGCTGCCGCTGCCGGAGCTGGAGCACACCTTTGAGCTCTTTCTGCAGAGCGTCAAGCCCCATGTGACCGAGGCCGAGTACCGCGAGACGGAGCGCAAGGTCCGCGAATTCGCCAAGGAGGGCGGCCTCGCGCAAGAGCTCCAAAAGCGCCTCCAGGCCCTCGCCGAGGAGCGCAAAGGCAGCTCTTGGTTCATCAAAATGTGGAACGAGGCAGCCTACCTCGGCTACCGCGACAGCATCGTGTGGAACGTCACCTACTACCTGCAGTTCAAGGACGAGCTCGCCAGCGGCATGGCCTCGCAGACGCGCCGCGCCGCGCGCTTCGTGTACCACGCCCTCGCCTTTCGCGACGAGCTCGTCAGCGGCAGACTGACACCCGACATGGGCAAGAAGAAGGCATGGTCCAACTCCCAGTACAAGTACATGTTCAACGCCTCGCGCATGCCCGGCGAGGACGGCATGGACTTTGTGCGCACCTACGCCCCCGATGTCTACAACCACATTGTTGTGATGCGCAAGAACCGCTTTTACACCTTTGACGTCCAGGGCCTCAGCGTCGATGACTTGCACTACCAGCTGGAGCGTGTCAAGCGCATGGCGGACCGCGAGGGCACGGACTACTACCCGGTTGGCGTGCTCACGGCCGAGGACCGCGACAAGTGGGCCGCCAAGCGACTTCTGCTGACAGAGCTCGGCGCCGAGGCCGACGGCCGTCTCAACGCTGCCAGCCTTGAGCGTATCGAGTCCTCGATCCTCTGCGTCAACCTTGAAGACTGGAGCCCGACCACGCGCGAGGAGACTGGCCTATCCCTCCTTGCAGGCAACGGCCGCAACCGCTTCTGGGACAAGTCGATGCAGTTCGTCTTTTTCGAGAACGGTAAGGGTGGCTACGTCGGCGAGCACGCCATGATGGATGGCATGACCACAACGCGTCTCGTCAACTACTGCCTTGACAAGGTCTTTGCCGACCCACCAGAGGTCGTGAGCGGCGCCAACTTTTCCAACTCGCTCCTACCCGAGCCGGAGCCCGTGCTCTTCCAGCTCTCGCAGAGCGCAAAGGCCGCCATTCAGGAGGCCGAGGCCACCTTTGATGCCATGCTCGCGAGCAAGGAGCTCTCTGTGTGCATGTTTCATGGATACGGCAAGAACAAGATCAAGACCTTTAAGACCTCACCGGATGCCTTTGCGCAGGTGGCCATCCAGTATGCCTACTACAAGACCTTTGGATGCTGCCGAGGTACCTACGAGTCCACGCAGACGCGCACATACATGCACGGCCGCACCGAGGTGACCCGATCCGTTACGAACGAGTCGGTTGCCTTTTGCCAGGCCATGACCTCTGGAGGCGTCCCTGCGAAGCGCTGCCTCGAGCTTTTGCGATCTGCCACCTCTGCGCACTCGGCGTACACGAAAAAGGCTAGCGCCGGCACGGGTTGCGATCGTCATCTTCTCGGACTCAAGATGATGATGCGCGACGGTGAGAGCGCCGAGCTTTACTCGGACGCGGGCTACGCGCGCTCTTCCACCTGGGCATTGTCGACCTCGGGTCTTGGCGGTGAGTTCATGGACGGCTGGGGCTTTGGCGAGGTTGTGCCTCATGGTCTTGGCATCGGCTACTCTGTGCAGAACGACAAGCTCCGCTTCACTGTATCCTCTCGTCACCCCGAGCAGAAGTGGGCCACACGTTTCACTGCGAACATGGAAGCCGCTCTTCAGGAGATGCAAGCTGTAGTCGCCATGGGTGAGAGTGAGGGCAAGCTTTAGAAATGTATTCCCCTTTTCCAATTTTCTTTTCTTTTCTCTCTTCTTCTTCTTCTTCCGCATCAATGAACCCAAACAGTTTTTATCATTAGAAAGGATTCATGACCTTGTGAAACGTTGGATCAATCTTGCTAACGAATAGGGCCTATCATGTGGAAAATTGCTGTGACTTGGAAGTGCGAATCGTCAATTTCGCAGCAACCGGTCGAGAAAAGCAAAAACCTCAGGATGGAAAGAGACTCCGAGTCGAGTGGGTCGCGTGAACGTGTGATGAATGTCAATGATTTATTTACTTTTTGGTGAATCTACGAAGAACAGAGGGAGGTAGATCATAGCCCAGGATTCTTCCGCTCTGCTTTTTGGCCGTGTCCACGACTGTCCAGGAGTACCGCGTTGCGGGATCAGCAGACCATGCTGACCAGTTTTGAATGACCATCGTCGGTTTGGTCCAAGCATACATGTTCATGCAGAGGTACGAAAAGGCGCGAGAGACATAGCCTTCGTAAAGTCCCGCGGTGCGGAAGCGAAGGCATGCATAGGCCGCATCGATGGCACCGTGGAACCCGCGATTGCTTCCGAGACCTTGGGGCCAAAAAGGCTCAAGGAGTGCATCCCCGACCGGCATGACCAGCGCCGCGTTCTTGGGAATCTCGTCCTCGGAACCTAGCTCGTCGAGGACAAGAGGTTCGTTGCTCGAATCGGTCAAGAGAATCTTGGATGGCGACATTGCACGGGCGCGCGTACTAAAGTCGAAAAGTTGAATGGGGTTCCACGCACAAAATGATGTTTCCTCCGGAATGCCCACAGCAGTAGCCATGATTCTGGCGAAATCCTGCAGGGCGGCAAAATCAACATTTTCGGCTCGCAAAAGGTCCTGACCGGCACTCGCGCCTTCACGGAGGACACCATGGTCGAGCAGAGAGCTGGTCTTCCACAAGGTTGCGACAATGTAGTGCGTCGTACCCTTGAGATACTCGATATTCTCAATAAAGATGCCAGACTCCTTTAGGCGTTCTCTCACAGCATTTTGCTTGGGTGAAATGCCAAGGGCAAAGCTCTCCAAAGCCGCCTCGTCAGGCTTGCTTGGGTCATAATCCATGTTGATGACAATGCCGATGGCGCGACTGAAACGATCGACCGACTTTTGAAAGCCGAGCTTGCGGAGCGACTGGCTCCATTCACCCTCTGCCACAATGAGTGAGTCAAAGGAAATTTCTTTCTCCGTGGCTGTAGCGACGCCCTTGAGGAACATGGGGTCAAGCTGCGGGTTGTCAACCATGTTGCATCGAAAGGTTGCCTCGTAATCAGCAGTCTTTTTCGGCTTGAAGGAGAGCGCTTCTGCGACTCGTCCTGAGAGACGGCGCAGCGCACCTTCTGTGCGAGCGGGCGCAGATGACGTTGCTATGGCAGCCCACGTTTCAAGTTCCGCGTCGAAGCGAAGCGCGCGGAGCGATGTCGCATAACGGACTTGGACTCCAAAGAGGAGCGCGGTCTTGAGGAGACAGAGTTGAATCTCGCGAGTTCCCATGTGCAAGGGACTGCCGTGAACTTGGAGTTTCGGGTAAAACAATTTGGCGCCGAGCGAGACCATGTCGTCCATCGTAGCCTGCCAGAACATGAGAATATTGACGCGGGAGAACCGTTCACGTTTCTCGAGAACGACAACTTCGTGGCCAAGCAGAGCATTTTCAAGCGCAGAGCGCAAACCAACGGGGCCCGCACCGCTCACGACGATGCGCATGGGTCGATTCGCGTGAGCGTTCGCTTGAACATCATCTTCGACATCTTCGTCGGGGTCTCCTGATACGTCAAGCGACGGATACGAGGCCCCGTCATCGGCAACGAGCGCTCGGCGCTTGTCGAGTTCCTTGTCAAGGACATCGAAGATGCGCCGAAGCTTGAATTTGCGAACGCTAGATCGGGTGGTCTTCCGGAGGCGTGCGTAAACCTCGAGTCCGCATTCTCCCTCTGGATCGACACCTGCAATGGCTGCAAAGGCCGCAAAGCTGGACAGAACTTGGTCAACCTCGTTGGCCTCGAGGAAGGCCGTCAGCAGGTCGTCGGCGGAGCTCATCCTCTTACTGCTTGCTCTACTTTTCGCTTGCTCCGCTTGCTTGGCTTGCTTTACTTGGACTACGCTGCGTCTTTTCGAAGGTCTTTCTGGTTTGCCAGACCACCCTCGACGCGCGCGCCGCAGCCGACCAGCCGTCAAGGGCGCAAGCTCACTTGTTGCCAAGGTGGGCTTTTTGCGACAATCGCGTCTTTCCGCCTGTCGCACTTGCGTGTGCACACTCTGGCTGGCGGCAGAACCCTCACAGAACCTTCGGAAAAAACTTTTACTGGTGTCTGTGTGGCATCGCTGACAGATAAACGAACGCACCGACAGCTAGCTGGCGGGTGGGTCCATGCAGTAACTGGAAGGTCGAAGCTTCGTGCGATCATGTCAAGAATGGCAGGCCAATCGAAATTATACTTACACTGTTGCTTTGATTGCCTCGCGCAGCAGCGTGAGAGCTCAAATCGCGTCACAGTGGTACCCTAGTATACCATACAAGAAGGAAACGAGGAATTCGACCCACCGAGGAGAGAGAGAGAGCAATGGTGAAGCCCTCCTTCTCCTGGATTCTTTCATAGGCTCGGTTTGGCTGGATAACTGGCTGACTGATCAACCAAACCAATCAACTGGCTTTGCTGGTCGTTTCGACGGACATCTATTTTGACATGGCTGGCGGGGCAAGTGAGAACACTGGCAAAGGAAAAAGGCGAGAAAAATATCAAGCAAGAAACAACGAGAACGAAAGATACCATGCACACAAATAAAGGAGATGGAAAGCGAAGTCCACGGACGGCTATGTGTTCATCGTGCTGACCGTCGGAGAGTAAGTAAGTAAAAGGGGGAGGAAGGGGGATTGATGGCACCTCAATCCCTGACGAGTTAGGGACGGGATAAGGATATGGACTGGTGGGCGGGCGCGAACGTAGTTCCAGGCAAAAAAAAAATCGACAACCTCAATCGACGCCTTCTCTGCTAGCTTTCTGATAGGTCGCTCGCTCGCTCGCTTAAGGGTCCGGGACTTTAATGCCCTTGGAGTCCAGCAGAGAGGTGAGCTTCTCGATGTAAGCGTTAAGTTTGTCAATCTCGGCCTGAAGGGCCTGGGGGCTCTGCTGCTTCTTGAGAGCGTGCGAGGCGGCGGCCCGAGCCGGGGTATCCGAGCGCTTGGACGGATCCATGGACATAAGAATGGGCTTCTTGTTCTTGCCATCGAAAAATTCGTCGGCGGACATGGCCGGCTTGCCGGCGTAGCAGTCCGGGTAGAGATCCTCCTGGAAGAGATCCGACTTACGCGGGCAAATGAAGGAAAGGGGCTCGACCGTGTTGGAGGTGAGCTTGAAGAGGCGAGTAAGCTCGACCTTTTCGGTGTTGACCGCGCGCTTGGGCATGATGGCGAGACCGCGGCAAGGAGAGGCAGCACGGTAGGTCTCGATGCTGAAGGACCAGGGCTCGTCGTTGACAATCTCGTAGTAGCGAATGTTACCGTCACCCTTGCCACCCAGGTAGAGGAGGTTGCTACCTTCATCAAAGAAGGGCATGATGACACCGGCAGCCTGGTCAATGTCAGTGGTAGAGAGCGGGGTCGAGAGCTTGCGAGGGTCCCAGATCTTGAACTGACGCTTGCTCTGGCGGGTGAAGCCGACCGAGCAGAGCGTGCCGTGCTCGCCAAGGAAGGTGAGCTTGCTGGTCTTGGTGCCGTTGTGGGCCTCGACAGAGCCAGTCACCTCACCGGAGCGAGGGTCGATGAGGCGCATCTGCTTGTCCTTGCTGCTCGTGGCGAGCATCGAGCCGTCGTAGCTCCAGACAACGTCCTGGAGGAGCTCATCGTGGGGGATCTCTACCTTGGACACGCCGTTCTGCACGTCCCAAACCTTGACCATGTGGTCGGCCGAACCGGAGGCAAGAACGTGCTCGGCAGTGGGGTGGAAGCGGACGACGACAACCTTGCGCTGGTGCTCGTGCATGTCGACAAGAGGCTCCGACATGGTTTCGGTGAGGCCTTCCTCGGGAATGCCCCAGACCTTGATGGTGCAGTCATCGCCACCGGTAGCGATGAGCTGTTCATGGCACGGGTTGAAGTCAAAGTCGAGGACGGCACCGCGATGACCATCAAGCACTGCGGGCTGGGCGGGCAGACGGCCAGGCTGGTCGAGGTTGTGGACGGCGAGCGAGCCACCACCAGTGGCCACGGGGACCGCAAAGTACTTGGTGTTGACTTTGATGTAGTTGTGGTCGCCGGTGGCCGTGCTCAGGCGGATGTTGCTGTAGTGTTCTTCCGGCTTGGAGGGCTGTTCATAATTAAAATACCGAGCAGGTGAGTCAGTCAGTCAGTCAGTCAGTCAGTCGATCCGTCAGGTCATCCTGTCTTGCACGACGTGCGTGCGTGCGTGCTCGGGCGTGTGTAAACTTTCGGCCCAGCGAGGGAAACGTCATATCCCCCGCTGGGCAGGGCAGACGAGCGGGCGAAGCCGAGCCAAGGGGAGCCGCACTCCTTTTTCTTTCTTCTTCTTTTTGCTAAGATGCGCGGGCCGCCACGAGACGAGGCGGAGCGTGGAGACGCGGCGCGGGGTGCGGCTTTTGGCTTTCTGTATGTTTCACGTACCTGGCAGTACACATGGCGGACCTTGGACGCGCGGACGAAGCGGCTCATCTTGTCAAGCTAGAGTGAGTCCTGGATGTCCAAGAGGCGCAGCAAGGGGAAAAAGAAAGGCACGTGGGGGTGAGCGTGCGAACGCGCGACGTTGACAACGCTGCGCGCGAGGGGAAGGGGGGGGAGGGTGAGGAAGCGGGTTGGGGGGGCGCGGCTGTCGCGAAGGGACGTGCGAGCGTGCGGCGACTCTGCTTCGCGGAGCGGGTCCCTTCGGAGGGGCCTGTCCTGGCTGGCGATGTTGGTCTGGATTTGATTTTTATCCTGTTATCCCTCCCTCACTCGCTCTTTCCCTCTCTCACGCACCCGCCTCCGCCTATAATTCACTTGCGCACACCGAGCTTCAACTTGCAAGCCGCGATATGCACTTGCCCCGTACTGGATAGTGCACTTGCGACGGTCCATCGCCGGCGTCCCCACGTGCCTGGACTCGCTAACTTGCGGACGCCGATACTTCACTCTGGCTCGATCCTCACAAGTCCAGTACACTCTGGCACAAGTGGAGAATACCGAGTGCACCCCGCGTACAAGAGGAAGGAGCCACGAGGAAAAACACGCGCACACGGTCGTAGCGTAAGCTTTAGATGGTCCTACCAGGTGCCCTTTTTACCACCGTCGAATTGTGCAAATCCCACAGCCCTCTCTAAAGTAATTACCCGCGCTGCGAATGATATTTCCCGCAGCTCCTCATCCACCACTGCATGACCCGGAGTAAGTGGAAACGACTGCAGACCTTTAGTGAAGGAGCGATATGCGCATCAAGTACACCGCTGCAACATCCAAAACGAGGACTGACCTCCACTACAACATTTCACGTCTCATCCAGCCCAGTCGCGCACGTTGCGCAGAAGAGAGATAAAATACGTGGGGACGCGCGTGCCGCCTCTTAGCTCCTCAGCCGAGTCCAAGACACACACCTCCTTAACCCCAACCTCCCCACCTTAATCCCAATTCATTCCCACCATACTGATTAAGGTCTACTTTCTCCCTCGTTCGCCGTGCGTTTCTGGTCTTTAAGTCTCCTTCTCCCGTGGATACGTTGCAAAAGCTTTAAGATAGGTCTCTTATCTTTCTCAAAGGTCCCTTTCGCTCTTTTCGAAGGCCCCCCGAGATCTTCCACAATCGTGGTGGCGCTCTCTGTTCTTCGCAGGTGCCTTCGTGCCGTGCCGTGCCACGTCGTCCCGACCAAGACCCTTCGCGACGGCTCGCGCATCGCATCGGTTCAATCCGCGTCGGTCCGCTTCGCAGCGCTTCGCGCTCGGGCCGGGCGCGATCGCGAGGCGGTCCGAGTCGAGCGGACGCAGGTCCGGAGGTGCCCCCCCCCCCCCGGTTCAATCACTACACTACCTGGCTGCTGCTGCAGCTAGTACGACTGTTGTTTGCGGCGCGACTTTGCGCTCCGGGGGCGCGCCTCTCCAACGAGCGGTCCCTGTTTGCGCAAGTTCCTGGCAGCCACGTCGCGCGAGAAGGCCTCCTGCGCGCTGCCGGGCCGCACGCAGATCCGGAACCCTGCGCAGCGAGACGAACGAAGCCACGGCGCGCCACGCCACGCCACGCCACGCCACGCCACGCCACGCCAAGTCAAGTCAAGGCATCTCAACCCGAGTCAGGTCAAGCGAAGGGAGATCGAGGAGGTGGCGGAAGTACTGTGTATCTACGATGGGCCAGATACTGACGGCGCTGAGGCCGGCGAAGGGTGCCCTGCTGGTCAGAGTGCTCAAGGCGTACCTGGTCTTCGCCGTCGCGCACATGATGGCGAAAACGGCGCGGTTCTTGCTCGCGCAGAGAAAATTCAAACGTGCCACCAAGCACATTCCCGGCGGCGAGACAGATTGGACCGGCAAGAACCTCGTTGCCAACGTGAACAGATTCCAGGAGCACAGTCGCGACCTCGTTGCCCCGCACATCGATTCGCATCTCGTCAAGTGGGAAATTCCGGGCTTTGAAATCGTCTTTAACTCGCCCGAGGCCGTCAAATTCATGCTCAAGGATAGATTTGATGTGAGCACCAAGCCGGACCCCGGCGAGGACGAGCTCTTCGTCTTGCTTACCCGTTTCATCGGAGCCTCCATCTTCACGCTGCGCCACGGCGAAATGAATTCCGAGGAGCACGACCGCTGGTACCGTCAGCGCAAAGCGGCGGCACTCATCTTTACCAAGTCCAAGTTCTCCAACATGATGTTCGACGTCTTTGTCCGCAAAGCTCAGTCCATGATTGACGTATTGACCCAGGTTGCGAAACGAAACGCTGCAGCTGGCAATCCCACAGACAAGAACAAGGGCGCAGAGCCCATTGAGATGCAGGAAAAGTTCTTTGCCTTCACCTTTGACTCGATTCAGCAAATCTTCTTTGGCGACGACGTCGACACCGTGAGCGGACGTGACTCGGATGCTGCCGCCGTCGCCTTTGACGGTGCTCATCGCGCCATGACGCGCTACCACTTGACGACTGTTCCGCACATTTCACTGCTGCAGTGTATGCCATTTCCCATTGGACCTCTCTGGTACAACATGAACTGGACCAGTCTCGGCATTCGCGCCTTCAAGGCCATTCACCCGCTGCACCAAACGTTCGAGAGCCATGTCGAGGATTTACATCGCATCACGCGCGAAAAGATCCAGCGCCTTCGTCGTGACCCCAAGCTTGCCCAGCGCGACGATCTCATTGCAAACTTTATCAATCACGACGCAAGCTTTCGCAAGAGCAAGCGATCTGGACCCACGGCGGGTAGCGGACCGAGCGCGGAAGCAATCGGCTGGACAGATGACGAGCTCCTCGCTATTGTATTGAACTTTATCATTGCCGGACGCGACACGAGCGCCTGCACCCTCACGTGGCTCTTTTACGAGCTTGCCATCAATCCGGAGATCCAGGCCAATCTGCAGCGCGAGCTCGACGAGAACCTCGAGGGCCGCACGCCTACATACGAGGAGGTCGTGCACGGCCTCCCGTACCTGAATGGCTGTCTCTTTGAGGCGCTGCGTCTTCACCCGCCAGTACCGCAGGACGTCAAGGTCGCTTCCAAAGACATGGAATTTATTGATGGCACCCTCCTCCCAGCGGGTGTCCGCATGCTTTATTTACCGTATGTTATGGGTCGCGACGAAAATAGGTACCCTGACGCGCTTTCCTTCAAACCTGAACGCTGGATTCCCTTCACCGAGCCGGATCCCTTTGCCTTTCCCGTGTTCCAAGCGGCCTACCGCAGCTGCTTGGGTCGGGACATGGCCAAATTCGAGGTCAAGCTCCTCACCGCCATGCTCTTGCAAAAGCTCTCTTTCCGCCTCGAGGCTAACGAGGACCCCAACGTGATCTGCCCTTCTCTAGCCATCACCATGAGTCTGTGCAACTCTCCGGACCAGTCCACGCATGAGCTTTGGCTTGTTCCGCAACTGCGCGAAGATGTTTAACTTCGAAAAGTAGAAGAAGAAATAGAGCATCAAGAAGAAAAACAAAGAAATGGCTGCGTCAAGAAAAGAAAGCCTGAAATCGCTGCCGCAACATCGAAAAGAAAAAATTTATTTTTACTCTTTTTTTTTGACAAAGCACTTGCCAAAAGAAGCACCCCAGAAACGTTTTCAACTGCAAACTTTCGATCCAAAAGTGCCGCCTCCTTCCCGCCTCCCCGCTTTTCAAACTTGAACGTGACGTGCCGCAACGTGCTGAGGTTAATGACTCTATCAATCTTTTTTGTCTAAAGAGAAGCGAAGGGTAAAAAGAGGAAGCGGTGGCAAACGTGACTGATTGTGAGGGTCCGCACCGTTTTCGATTTCTTTGCACGGTATCTTTTTCGGCCCAAAGAAATCAATTTTCGTTTGAGCTGCCGATGATGAGATCATAATCATTATGTTCTGAGCTGATCTTGGCGCCAGCAACGCAAGTGACAACGAGCGAGCACTACTATTCTCTTTCCTAACCAAAGCGAAAGTGAGCTGGCAATCCTATCAGGACACGACAAGCGACGACCCATCTATCGGCTGGGCCGGTCAGAAGCTGCTCGAGTCGCCGCGTATCGATCGATCGATCGTCTGACACTTTTTTCTGCGTTTCATTTCCATTCCTCTGACTGATATAACAAGGAAGTGAGAAATTTTGGCCCCCATCAAACCAACCAACAGGCTGCAACTCGAAACTGTCGTGCTTTGCGTTCTCCAGATCTGTTGCGAACCTCTCGCTCGTCAACGCATCCATTCTCCAGCATAGTGACCCCCCCTCCCCCCCCCCGCACCCATCTCATGCGGCATCAGTGCCCAGCATTCTCCGCCCGCCCATGGGACGATCCTGGCTGCTGCAGCTGCAGCTGCTGCAGCTGCTGCTGCCGCTGGTGCAAAGTTCAAAATCCAAACGCGTCCCACCGCTGGCTTCCCCAGACCCACTACGATCCCGCGAGCCTGCAACTCACCCCATCGCAGCAACTCTCGCGTCCACGCCCTCGCTGCCCACGCTCTCCGTCGCCGCGTACTCGCCGCCAGCGTCGTCCCGCTCGTCGCCGTCGGCGCCGCAGCAGCTGCAGCAGCGCATGCGCATTCTTCCTTTGATTCGTTCTTCCTTTCTTTCCTGTCTGGCGGATCTTCGCATGGACACCGCCGGGACATCCGCGCGTTGTCCCAAGTCGCCGCGCGCGGCACGTGCCGCGTGATATCCTCGCACTCTGGGCAGTAATATCCTCCCTTTGCGGGGTCCCCGGTCGTTATCCGCGGATATCCTCGCCTCGGCCCCGTTCGCGCCCGTTCTTCTCTCGGGCGCTTTCTCTGCAACTGCCAAGAGCGCGTGGAACGGTTCAGTGGGAGCCGGAAGCGCCGGCCGATGGAACGAAAAGAACGCGCCGCCGCCCCGCGCCAACTTGAACTTGCACTTGCACTTTGAACTCGAAGTCGGGCTTTCCCGAGAGCCGCACTTGTGCGGCGCGCATTCTGCACTTGCGGCTGGCCGCGCCCAGGTTCGAGTGTCTGCCGCGTGGATGGGAAAAGCGAACGAGCGGAGACGCCGGTGGCGGCCGGCCGCAAGTGAAGAATGCGCGCCGCGCAAGTGCGACTCTCGCCGCGCGCAAGTGGCCCAAAGGCGCCCCGCGCGGTCTGGCTGGCGTGCCCGCCCGGGGCGCTAGGAGGGCCTAGCGCCCGTGCTGGCCAGACCAGGAACCCGCGCGAGCTCGGGCGGGCTCGTGCGGCGTGGCCGGCGGCGGGGCCCGGCGGGCGGGCGGGCGAGCGCGCGGGCGAGGCCGCCGCGCCTCTCTCCGCCGCGTGCTGCTGGTCGCCCTCGCGCGCCCTCCGCACCGCGCGCGCCGGCGAGGCCCCTGCAAGCAAACCGCGTGCCCGGCACGCGGTTTGAAAAAACCTGCTCGGCCGAGGGCTAGCTTAGCTTAGCTTAGCTCAGCTTAGCTTGCTAGCCTAGCTTGCTTCGCAGCGGAGGCTCGTGCCCGCGCACCAGCGCTCGCTCTCGTCTCCGTCCGCTATTCCGCTCGCGCGGCCGCGCTGCCCGTCCGCTACTCCGCGCGCGCGGGATGGAGGGCTTCCTGCCGCGCGCGCCCGGAGGGCCTGCGGCGCCGGCGCCGGAACACGCGCTCCAAGGTGGGCAGGAACAGGAGCTTGCACAAGCGCGGCGAGCACGTGCTCGTCGGGGCCGCGAGCAAGAGCAAGAGCAACAAGAGCACGCGCGAGAGCACGCTCACGCTTGCCCGAGCGCCGCAGCGGCCGCGGCAGCGACAGCGGCGGCAGCTGTAGCTGCCGCGCCAGGCCTCGCGGGTCGCGCGGGCTCGGCGCCGCCCGGTGTCATCGCTGCGGCGGCAGGCTCGTCGAAGAGGAGGGTCGGCCAGGCAAGCGAGCCGCTCGCCTCGAGCAACGGCGCCCTGTTGTGCACGACCAAGATCGCCTCCCGCGGCGGCTTCGGTGGCATGCACCGCGAGGTGGAGGCGGAGGAACAGGAAGAGGAGCACGGATATCTAGATGGAGAGAACAATGGCGAAGAAGAGGAGGAAGAGGTCGATACGAGCGATGAGGAGGGCGTGCGCCCCTACGAAGAGGAGGATCTGCCCTTTCCAGACCTGGGCTCGCCTCGCGCTGACGAAGCGAACAGAGAAGATTGCGGACTTCGCACGGAAAATGGCAGCATGGCCTCGATGCGAGCCGAGGTCGAAGAGGGACGAAAGTGGGTCGCAACCGCAAAGACCCACAGAGAAACGTGCGAAGAAAAGCGCCAGCACGAGGACATCGACATCTCAAGGAGGGCGAGCCTCACACGCGCCCTCGAGGACGCGCAGCAGGCTCTCGCCTCGTGGTACGCATTCAAGGCCCACGTTGACTGCATCTCACCGTTGGGACGTACGGTCGACGGCGCCGTGCCTTCGCTCGCAGGCCGTCGTCGCAGTTCCGGCTTTGCAAATGTCCTTGGCCCCACTCGCAAGCGATCTTCGGGTCTGCACGGCGTCATCAATGGCATCAAGAGCTTGACGCCTCGTCACCGCCGCCAGTCATCCACGAGCTCTGGGTCTGGAGCTGGTGGCATGCAACTGTTTTCATCGGGGTCCAACTTCAGCGTGCACAGTAGCGCCAGCAGCATTAGCAGCACCAGCTACACCACCAGTTCTCATAGTGCCGCTGGCCTTGGAGCGAACGCCACTGCTGAGCACGACACAAATCCAAAGGAGGTCCACTCTCACGCTCAGCAAGTTCCACAGACGGTTGGACGGCGCATGCAGAATCAGCTACGCGCCACCGGCTCGTTCACTTTCGGGGTCGCCGCCTCGTCATCTTTGCCTTCGCTCGGAGTGCTTAGCCGCGGAAGCTCAACGAACAGCGAGAGCGGAACCGCAGTCTCCGGTGCAAGTCCTACTCATCGGGCTCGGCGAGACTCTGGACCTCGCCACGTGCGTGGAACGAGCGACGGCGCAGAATACGCCACCGGGCTCGGACTCGCGCGCTCGCTCGACGAAGACACGGCCACAAAGATGGACGCCCTTCTTGATGAGGCGCGTTTCCGGGCCAATCACGCCACCACTGCGCCCGTGCCTGATTCCGCCGATGATGTGGCCGACGTCATTCGGGTCTCGCGACGCGGGAGCACGAACGCAGCACTTGTTTCTGCGCCCCCGTCCGGCGGGGTCACAGACGAACGTGCAGAGGGCATCCCTCGAGGAGTGCTGAGCCGTCGCTGGCGACATAAATTGCAGGCTTGCGACTTTGCTCACCTCATATTTCTCTTTCAGTGGCACCCTCAGTTTGCGCGTGTGGCGCTCTTTGAGACTTCCTTCAAGTCGAGTTCAGAAACGATTACAGTGCGCAGAAACTTGTGCAAGCTGCTTCTCACAAAGCTCTGGCATCGCCCCGACGCGTCCATGGCCCACAGGTGGGCCATTGCCAGCGTCACAGGCCATGCTTTGCTGCAAGAGTTCAGCACGAACCCAGAGATGCCGCTCCGTAGCACTTCAATTGCTTCGAACCTCCTCTCTGAAATTGCGGCGCAGCCTCTCTGCGTAACGGCGATTAATCGCGCCATCAAACCGTATTTGGACCGTGCTCGCAACCACGATGCGTCCGTGGCTACTGCTGTAGACTTGGCGCGTCACATTCTCGATGCACTGCTTCAGGCCGAGTTCCCGGCTGTTCTTCATGATGTTTGTCGTCAAATCGGCCGTCTTGCAGCTAATCGATATCAACGCGTACATCTCGTCGCAGGTCTCTTTTTCTTTTTGCGCTACGTCAATCGTCAGGTCGCTACGGCTGCCATCGACCCCTCAAGCTCGCACGAGCGTGACCAACGCTTCATGAATGCTGCAAGTCTTTTGCAGACGCTATGCACGCGTGCTGCTACCCCCGGTGCGCCAGCCTCCCCTTCATCATCGCAGCCTTCCTCGTCCTCTTCCTCTGCGCCTTCGCCTTTGCCCTCATCCTCGTCCACGACTGGATCGTCGACAACAGTTCCGCAATCGCATCAGCAACACCAACAGCATCATGAAGCGGAAACAGAGGCCAAGTCAGATGAAGGCACGGAAGCAACCCGTGAACGCGAGGAGGCCTTCTTGTCCGAAGCGGTCTCCAAGTTGCATGCGCTCGTTGACCGTCTTTGTGTTGCGCCACACGCCATCACATTTGCGCAGTCTCACGCACGCGCCGAAACCCTATTGGACCTAGAACGCACCCTGCGATTCGAGCGGACCTCATCGCCCGTAGGTCAAATGGCACCAACCGTCGATTCGCCTGAAAGTTGTGTCACTCTTTCCTTTGTGGACCTGCAACTCCTTGCAAAGGTTTCTGATGCTATGATCAAACCTCCTCGAGGAGGAAAAAATGGTGACGGAAGTGTGAATCCTTCTTTGCGGTCGCCAGCCTGCGTGGGCGTTGACATGGATTCTTTTGCGAAATTTGTCAAGCCTCGGCTGGTAAGCCTCAAAGCTTTCGCCGCCCCTGGTCAAAAAGACGCAGACAACCTTTACATTGACTACAAACCCCAATGGGTGCACGCGATGCCCATTTCTGCTCACTTTGCGTCACCTTTATCTTCGCCTACAAACTCCCCACCCACTTCACCTACAGGGAGTACCCTTGGTGTCGTGGACACCGCCTCCTTTTCGCGAGAGGCTCAGTATGCTCAAAGATTGCGCGTCGCTTATGACTCGCTTTTGTTGCTGTAACATTTCAAAACCACACTTAACCGGTCGACCACTTTGTGCATGACAAGCGTGCAAAGGTCCAGGTCCACACACATATATTTCATTCATTAGCCAATAACGCCAACCTTTTATCACTACGTGAACTGCTGCTTGCAAGAATTCGAGAAACCACAAACAGTCTTGCTCGCCCGCAAGGCAATTCTCTTTGCAGGTGGAAAATGTCTCGAATCGAGCCTGACCCTCTCCCCTCCGCCCAAAGGAAATCCTCGAGATCTTGCAGGACTTAAACTGAGAATGATCAGATCACAATCTGCTCAACGACTCGAAGAGGCTCGAGTTTTTGCCGCTGCTGAAGCGAGGAAGTCATTCGCTTCCTCTTTGATTATTTCGTTGGTGGCTTTTTCTTCGCTTTTCGTCTTCTTTTCTTTGTCTTTGTCTTTGACCTTTGGCGAGGGAGGGAGGAAAAGTTGGTTTGATCGAACGGGCAACGTTGACACCTCGACTGGATGAACATAAAGACATGGCCATTCACGACTATGCGCTACGCTGCGCCAAATCATTTGAATAAGTTATGCTTCATCCATTTTTTAAAAATAGAGGTCCTCCTCATTCTCGGGAACGGGCCCGAGTCCCCCACTCGAGTACCGTATGTAATGGCTCGGGTACCCACTGGCCGCCGCACTTGAATGGAGCCCACTGCCACGCGAGCTAGACCCTGCCATGCTGTGCATGCCCATTCCGACGCTCGAGCGTTTCAAACGGCCCAAGTATTCGTCCCGAGCAGCGCCAGGGGCATCGTGCAAATCGACGCGACGCTGTACAAAGGTGCGAATCGTCTCGAGCTCAGCCTCGTTCAAATTGTGCTCAATCATTGTGGATAATCGTGGATTGTAACTTGGGCGCGCCGCGAGCATGCCGAGCCCACCGAGGAATACCATTCCCAGGAACCTCACAAAGTCTATGTTCACTATCTTGGAGGCAACGTAAAGCCCGATGCCAATGCTCGAAAACATGACCAGACTATGGCCCCAGGCTCCGAGCTGCGCCTCCCAGGCAGCCTGGCGCGGGGATTCATACTCTGCGTCCTCTGCGTCCAGATCAAAGTGCACGCGGCCCGACCCCTGTCTCCTGCCATTCCCGCGAGGTCCTGGCCCGGCAAAATACTCCTCGTCCGAGGTCGCCTCGTCGCCCATCTCTTGCTCCAAGCTCGAGTTTGCGTCTTCGCTACTTGGGGTGCGCCTGCGCATGCCCGGCGCCAGCTCGGCGTCGAGATCCCCGACGCCGCGCAGGGAGGGCGAGTCCTCGAAGTCGTCGTCCTCGAGGCCGTCGTCCTCGTCGTCTTCCTCAACGTCTTCCACGTCGACGTCTTCGCGTCCTGTGATCGCAGGGCGCAGCGCGGCGACCACGCCGCCCTCTCCCGCGCCCTCCTCGCCCTCCTCGCGCCCCAGCTCGGGCTCCAGCGCGGCGAAGAGGGCTCGCTCGTGAGCGCCTCGCCCGAGGTCATCTTCATCGCTGTCCATGGCGGCAGCCTGCGACCGCCGGCGCCGGCCCGGCGCCTCGCGCAAGCCGTGCCCGTGCAGCACTGCCCGCGCGAGACCCTCCCGCGCCCGGCGCCCGCGCCCCTCGCCGCGACCTCGCGCAAGCCGCGCCTCGCGGCCAAGCAGAACTGCTTCACCCTCGACGCGGCCTCGCTCGCCCTCGACCTCGACCTTGCGACCGCGAGGAAGGAAGAGGAGGGCGACCAGGGCGAGGACACGAGGACGGGACCCACGAGGAAGACCACGGACGCGCGAAGAGCTTGCGAGAGACTGTCGCCGGAGAAGCCCGGCTTTCGTCAACGACGACGCGAAGCGCGGAAGTGGGCTCGCAAAGCAGTCGCATATCATATCCGACCTTCTTCTCGCAGAACGAAGCTCGCGGCGTTCGAGGACCGTGAGTTTGCGCGCTCAGCCAGCAACGAGACAAAGTCCGGCTGTTTGCGTTGGCTTCAATTACGGGGGCGAAGTCAATTCTCCTTTGCTTTTGCATCGGCGGCGTGTCGAGGAATTTTGCAATTTGCCACGAGAAATTTTCGTTCTTGTCGGTGAATATACGTAAGCTGGCGAACAAGCATTGCGTGGAGTGCGCGTGAGAATGACTAGGTCTGCGATTGTATTGCACGATGGCGTACAGGTGGGACATGGAACCGCGCCACAGCGGCAAATGATACTGGCATGGATATGGTCACTCTTTGTGCCAGATGGGTATCCTGCAAGCGTTGAGGACGACTATGCGTGGTTCCAGGCATTCGACAGTCTACAGGGCCTCTGCAGCTACCTTCGAGGCGTCTTGAGCACCAAGGCAATTCTCGCAGGTCTTGGCGTTGGCGCGGATGCAGCAGATGCCATGGCAGCAACGACCCAGTGGGTATATCGGGATGGCGCTGGCATGCTTGGCGGCCTCTTATTTGCCTGGGTTGGTGGTGGCCGCTTTGATCGAAACGTCAAGGGCTGGCGGCTCTTTGCCGACCTGGCAGTGGACCTCGCCCTCTCTCTCGAATTACTTTCGCCGCTCATGTGCGCCGCGCACGACCGCACCTGCTTCACAGCGCTCATGTGCGCCGCCAATGTGCTCAAGGCCATGTGCGGCATCGCAGCGGGAGCAACGCGGGTGGTGATTACAAATCACTTCGCCCGCGATGGCAATACTGCCGATGTCCAGGCCAAGGAGGGATCGCAAGAGACACTCGTAAACTTAATTGGCATGGCAAGCGGACTCCGCCTCGCTCAGTTCGTTGATGCACATGCCGAATGGGAGTGGCTGCCGTGGATGGTATTTGTGGCGCTCACTGCAGTCCATGTACTTGCAAACTATTTTGCCGTTCGTGCGCTGCACTTGCGGCATCTCAATCCGCATCGTCTCTCGCTGCTCCTCTTAGCTTTCGCATTTGAAGAAGACAAGGCAGACATGTCTCCTCGAGCCATCAACGCTCTCGAGCCCGTGGTTGGCAGTGTTTTTGATCCGCCTTACCGCGTGACAATTGGCGTCGACCCTTCAAATGACGCAAGCGCTCTTGAAGAGCTCTCTTCACACGCATGTGTGGCGCTTCCTGCACGATCTTCGTGCTCTTCTCCACCAGGTGAGATCCGAATCGCCCTCGGCGAAGATGCAACTCCCAAAGATATAGTCACTGCAATCGCCAAGGCTGCTCTGGGGTCAGCGCATTCGGCTAGCGCCTTCGTCGACCGTCTCGAGCACCTCGGCTGGCGTCTTTCTCATGTTTACGTACCTGATCTCAAATTTAGGGTGCGCTTTACAGACACCACAAAGACAAAGACGAGCTGACTGACTGACTGACTGACTAACCTCAATAAGAATAAATGTTGACACCATCTTGCTCACAGAGAGGTCATTTGCTGTGCGAGACGGACAAGGTAAGTGCCGTCCGTACTCATTCTCTGCTTGACTGGAACGTCATCTGCGATTACATGCACAGTGGGGAAATGACATCCTTGCAACCTGTCGTCTCTGCATCGCTGTTGACAACTGGATTCCATAGCGACGCAAGGAAGAAGAAGACCAAGAAGAAGGTTTTCTTCCGACGCAATAGTCTCGAAGCCCGCAACCGCGCGCGCGTTCCCCTCTCACTGTAAAGTCAATACGCGGACGTTGACAGTGGCGAGTCAACTTCCTGCCCTGCAAAAGCCAGATCGACGGCGCGTCCAAACCGTCAATCGCTTGATCGATCAACAGTCCACGATCTCGATCTCACCGACGCGCTGCTCTTGACGCTCGCGCGGACGCTTGCGCGATCGCTGCTGCAGGCAGATCACCCGGCCAGGGCATCGCCACGGGCACGCACGCGAGCAAAGCTCGCCTCGACGGAGTCGGTGGCGAGCTGGGTGGAGGCATCGATCGGATCGCCTCGGCCGCCTGGCAAAGGACGCGCGGCAACGGCGACGGCGGCCCCTACGGAGACTCACTGTTTAGCAAGTGGTATCAAGGGCTAGAGCACCATCACCATGAGCTTTGAGGTGCTCGCCGAAGAGCCCAATGTCGCCGGAAGTACTGCTGCTGCTGACGACGAGAAAAAGCGACGACGCAAGCGAAAGAAGTCCAAGAAGAAAAAGGGTTCTCAAGATGGAAAGGCCGTCGAGGACTTTTGCATGGAGGCTGGATTCACGGAGGACGAGGTCGCGTTTGGTCGTGCAGAAATGGAGGAGCGAGGACTTGCTGCTGACAACCCAGAGATCGTCAAAGTCTACCTTGAGACCAAACGCAAGCGTCTTGAAGAGCACCGTCTGGCAGCCTTGTCGCGCAACCCCAAACCAGCGCCACGCGCCTCGGCATCAGCATCGGCATCGGCATCGGCATTGGCACCAGCATCGGAGCCTGCTCAACCTCTAGTTTCAGCATCCCATCCAACGCCATTGCCAAGTCCAGCACCGCCCATGTCAAATTCGTCGCCGGCCCCAGCTCCCGCTCCGGTCCCAGCGACTTCATCAGCATCAGTACCAGCACCAACACCTCTGCCCACAAGCACTCGCGATCGTCTTCTTGCTGTCATGGATAACGTCAAAGAGGTGAGTGTCGTGCTAGACGGCATGATTATGTGGCTGCAGAATGCCGGCGACCAAGAGCGCGTTGTGCTTTGTGAGCACGACGTTTTGAACAAGCTCTTCGCGCTGATCATGTCGTCCATCGCTTCTTCCCCGGAGCCACTCGCTCACGCCTCGCTCACTGCGCTCAAGCGTCAACTCGGTGGCCTTCTCGACAACCTCCTTCGGGTGACCTCGGGGACGCTCGCGGAATGCGCCGGATCTCTCATTGACGCTGCCAGCCACCTGCGCGGCGCTAGCGATGCAGTCGATGCTATGGCCAATGTCGCGGCGCTCGCCATCTCTCAACATGCGACCAAAGCCTCGGCCCCTGACGTTGCGAGTCATGCAGGAGACGTGAACGTGGCCCCTGCGAGTATTTCCAGTCTTCCTGAGGGCGAGGACGTGCTCACTCAACTTGAACAAAGTTTGCTTCCAGCCGTACCTCGTGGCGACAAGCTTGTTGTGCAAACAGGTGGCGAGCGCCTGAGTCCCGGCGAGGTAGGGCGACTCTTCAGACTCCGGGATACTGGCAAGCGCGCAGCAGAGGTTGCTGCCCGCTGCGTGGAGCTTGTCAAGGCCAAGAGCACCGATGCAACGTCCGAGCAAACTCCGGATACTGATCATCTGCATGACTTTGTGCAACAATTCCACGAGGAGGCCCAGAGCACAGCGCAGAATGCTAGTGCCGCGCAAAGCAATCTATTGGCTTTTGCAAAGGCTGAGCAAGACGCGGAGGGCCCTGATCCCGAATCTGTTCGAGCTGCCGCCAAAGAGGAACTTGCCGCTCTCAAGACGGAACGCGCCAAGCTTGCCGCGGAGCTCGCAAGACTCGATGAGCGTATCGCGGCATCGTCAAACTCGTTGCGGGCGCTCGAGGAGCAAATCTCAAGCGACAAGGCTTCCGCTGAAGCACAACTCGAGACGCTTCGCTCGCAAGCCAAGTCTGCCACAACGCTCGCGCAAAATGCGCAGCAGAGACTTGCCGCAGCCACCCGTATGCAGCGCTTTGGCGCAGACCTCTCGTCTGTTCTGCGAACTTGCAGTCTCCCTGCAACCCCGACCAACGAAGTGGCGCAGTGGACCACAAGAGCTTCGCTTGCTATGGACAGGTACCTGGCCGTTGAGGCTGCATGCACTTCGTTCATCAGGGCTCGTGTGCAAGGTGCCGAGGCGCGCATCACCGAATTTGAGACCAAGGCGTCAAACCTGAATTCAATTGGCATGCGAACACTTGCAGATGAGGCCGCCTCACGATGCGAACAGGAGCGAAAGCACAAAGCGGAAGATGAGTCGACGCTGGAAGCGCTCAAGTCCGCCGCACAGACTCTTGCTGCTTCCATCCCGAAACTGGTCGACAGCGACCTTCCTTCGTCTGCCGTTTCTGCGCTGTACCGTTGCAAGGACCATCTTGAGAAGATTGGCCTTCAGATCGACCTGTCGAGCTTGCAATCTGCATCGACTTCGCAGGAATCCACGTCTGGCGAGAAGACTCGGCCTCAACCTCCTCCATCCAGCCCTCTGAAAATCGCGCAAGCAGCCGCGCCAGCCGCTCCCAAATCGTCGTGGTCAGGATGGGGTAAACCTCAGTCCAAGGCTCTGGGACTCTCGATGCGTGAAATCCTTGCTCAGGAAAGCGCGGGCAACCTTGATGACGGCGCGAAAGACGCAAAGGAGCCGCCCGTTCAAAATGAAGAAGTAGCATCAACCTCAAGCGGCGAGGTCAAGCCTGCGAGTAGTAGGATCGAGGCAGAATCAAGTCAACTTATCAAGGACGATGTCAAGGTCAATGACGATGTACTCAAGCATGTAAATGAAAACGATGCTGACGTCCTTGCATCTTCGGACCAAGCCGCAAACACTAATTTTGATGGCGTGTCCGCTGAGGTGAGGCCGTCAAAGGCCGATGCCGAGACAAGTGAGTTCGACGCTGCTGCCATCGCCAGCGATGCCAATGCTGACGTCGAATCCGAGGCAGATGCGGCAGATAACGACGAATCTGAAGCGAACGTCGATGCTGCAGCAAATGTCGAAGTCTCCTCTGCTGACATCAATAACAATACTGACGCGGATCCGCAGACGGATGTTACCATTGGCGATGCCGATGCTGACGTCGAATCCGTGGCAGATGCGGCAGACAATGTCGATTCCGGAGGGAACGTCGATGCTGCAGCAAATGTCGAAGTCTCCGCTGCTGACGCCGAACCCAGCACTGGTACCAATACTGAGAACGTCGAGGCTGACGCTGACAAGGATGATGGCGTTGACATCAGTCCTGACGCTGATCCCGAGAGTATTGCTTGCAAGCAGGAGCCTCCTGTTGCGTCTGATCAGTCTGATCATGGCAAAGTCGACACTCTGAGCGACAATCTTGACGGGTCGAGTGCTAACGCATTGGTGGCTGATGCAAACGGGATTGAAAATGCCAGTGTAGAGACAGAATGCGACCAGGAGGATGAACAAAAGCCATCCTCCGAGACTGAGCTTGATCAAAATGCGAGCGGGATTAATGACGCGACGGCCGCCGATCAGAGCGAGGAGGCCTCATCCGCAAAGGCTGCCGGTGGCGGCATTCAAGACAAGGCGGCGGGAAGCGAGGAGACCCCGGAAACTCCAAGTCGCGACGATGCAGAGAGTGAAAAGGAGAACAACCAAGCTGGAGTCGTCAGCGCTGTGGACACATCCGAAAAAGATCGCGGTGGAGAAAGCAAATCTGACAGTCTTGTCGGCAAGAGGGAAGAGGGTCCCGCAGACGAAGAGGAGGGTCCTGCAGAGGACTTGGAGCCCAAGCAAGGAGGCGTCCCGAGACGGAGCGTCAGCAGGGGCGATCAAGAAGTGGAGGATGCAGACCTCGATTGATTTGGGTGCATTTCCATCCTTGTTGCCAAAGGCAAACAGGAATGAATTCAGTCCCAAACTCACCCCCCCCCCCCCCTCCCCCCAAAAAAGAACACACAAACACACAAAAGAAAAGCAATTTTATTCACACAGATGATTGCAGGATGCGTTCCTGCTTGTGCTTTTGCAAGTCAATGTCAGCTCTGACGTTGATGACTTGCTGGTGCAAGTCAGCTGCACGCTCGTCAATGGCTTCAATCTGTAAAGCCGTGTCTGGGTCAAGCTGGTTGAAAACGCGATCGTCGTATTGCGCAAGAATAGTTTGCGTCCTTTGCTCAATCTTAGCGAGCTTTTCTTCGACCCGAGATGGTACACCGTCGGCAGCTTTGGTGAACTTGGTGCGAATACTTTGCACGAGATTCTCGAGACCCGGGTCGCGCGCGAGCGTGGAGACAGGCTCTTGCTCGTCGGCCCGCTTGATGCTCGACAGAACGAGGTAAACACGGGGTGCAAAGAGGTCTGCAAATTGGCGACTCGCCACAAACAGCGACGCTGAGGCGCGAACGACTGGTTGATGGTCGGCGAGCTCCAGCGCGTCCGAAGACGTGTCGAGAGGTGAAGATTCTGGAAGATTTTCTAGATCTTGCTCGTGGTAAAAGGCGCACTGCAGCACGCGATACAAGCCCGTCATCTCAGCAGCAACGCCAGTTTGTCGCGCCGCGACCCGAGGGTTGGGAGAAAAGTAAATGTGCGACCCCAGAGCGCCAAGGCCGTGGGTGAGAGCTCTTTTAAGCGTAACGAGATCGGGAACACCAACATATACGATGGATGCCGTGGCCGGATCCTTGCGTGCCCAGAGCTCACGCCACAGTGTCGCGTTGAAAATCTTGACAGCCCTGTAGATTCGCAAACGCACTGACATCGATTGACTCGTGTCAGCTTTGCCGCCTGTAATCTCATCCGTGTCACTCTCGCTCCTTTCATCAAGTTCGCGAGTTTGCCCTGGAGATTCTTCGTTCTGTTGCGCCTCTGCAACGGTAGCAGCAAGAGCATTGAGTTCAGGTGGAACGCTCGTTGATGCAGGCATGCTCGTGGCGTCACCGAACAGCATTTGAACAGCGACACGTTTGACGACAGCCCCTGAATCGTCAGTGACGCCTTGCATGATTTCAGCCATTGCAACCGACTCGTGAAGCTCGAGACGCGCCCGGCGCGAGAGTTGCGCAAACGCCTTTTCCTCTTGCTCAATCGTAGCTCTCTCCTCTTCGATGAGAGCCTCGAGTAGCTCGCGGTGCTGTTTTCTGGCCTTGAGCAGTTCGCTCTTGAGATGTTCAAAGTTCTGATCCCTGAGCCGCAGCTGGCGCATGCGCTCGGCGTGAACTTTCTCTCGGCCTTTGGTGACGACCTCTTGCAGTTTAGCGAATTGCCCGAGAAGCTGCGCTTTCAGGTCCTCGGCTTCCCTGACGCTCTTGAGCCTAGCAAGCTCAATTGTGCGCAACTCGTCTTTGTGCTGGCGCTGTAGTTCGTCGACTTTGTCGTGAAAGTCAAGCTGACGTTGCAAAAAGGTGTCCTCGGCGCGTGCGCGATCATTGTCTTCGACATGTTCGTCATCAAGCTCGTGAAGCGTCTTGAGGACACAAATGGCAAAGGATCGATAATTCTCCTGGTACACAACGGGGCAGGCTCCAAAGAGCGCGCTTTGCATTTTCAAATTCCGAAGGTGTGGTAATACCGACAGTCTCTCAAGTTCTTTGAGCCTAGAAACCCGATTTCGCGAGAGATCGAGCACACGGAGGTACATGTTTCCTGCGAGACCATCGAGTTCGCGAATTAGGTTTCCTTGTACGCAGAGCTCGCGGAGGTCGGTGAGATTCTCGAGATTCTCGAGACGTTCAATGCGATTTTCCGCGAGCCACAGGCGTCGCAGTCGTGGGCAGCGTTCGAGATTTTCGATTTTAGAAATCCCGCAACGCGTGACGTAAAGCTCTGTTAAATTCGGCAGGGCATCAAGATACTCGAGTTTGCGAACGCCTGGTTGTTTCGATAGAGTCAGTGACCGGAGCGTGGCTCCGAGGCATCGCAAATTGGGCACGCGCTCTAACCGAGTGTCAATGAGCGTGATTTTTTGGACATTCTTGAGCTCTTCAAAGTGCTGTGAGGCCGAGGTATCGGTGAAGATTACCTCGAGTTGCTGCAGCCTGCTGGGGTCTTCGTCGGCGCCGCAGGCCTCCTCCACAAAGTTGGCCGCTGTCGCGGCGATCTCGACGTCCGCCATGTGCAGGTTTGTAGAGCAAGGCAGACCACGCACGCCGCCAAGAGCCTCTGCGAAAGCTACCTCGGCCGCGCGGGCTACACGCGCGACGTGCTGGTGCAATGAGGGGTCCGGGCGGCTTCCCTCGGTCTGGCAACGCCACGGGTGAGCGCTTTTGGGCTGTCACGATGATGTCAGTATACTACTAACCACCTACTTACAATGTTTACTACAGGGGACTCCGATTGTAACGGCAAGGAAGATGAAGGGAGAGAGAGCTGAGGAGCACTGCGACGTGTTGGGATGCATGGGGATGGGACGGGATGATTTGGGTCGAGAACGCCCGTGAATCGCATTGGCGCGGCAATACACGTGACGCTGCGGACCGTGTTCGTCACGGCAAAGAATTTGGCGCAAACGTATAGCATAAGAAAGACTTGCAGGTAGCGGTAGACTGTGGCGATTTATGCAATGCGGACCTCACTTCTCGGCCTCCAGCAAGAGCAGTGGCACCAGCAGCAAGCAAGATCGACAACAGGTGCAGCCAAGCAAATCAGAGCAGTAAATGAGAAACGAACGAAAGAAAGAAAAGAAAAGGAACAAATAACTTTGGGAAAAAAAGGAAACCGTATACAACGAAAAGAAAAGGTTATGCATCATCGTGGTCATGGGGCATGGAGAGCACACTGATCTTTTGATAAAAATCAGTTCGTGTGGAAAGAAAAAGAGTTGTCCATCCCCGAATTTGAAAGGAAAAAAAGTCACGAGCACACAGAGAAAAGACACGAGACGATACGTCCTTGTCTGTGTGGGAATATGTGCGCGTGCGCACGTGGAAATCTATGTGCTCGCATCGCAAGTTGAAGAAGCATTGCCCGAACGCGAGAGCTGCATGAGCAAAAGTGCGCCGTCCTCAGGACGAGATATGATGGCACCGTTGTTCGTATTGCCATGTACAGGCACGGACATAGGTTGCTTTGCGGCGCACGGCAGTTCGGGAAACAATGATGCAGATGTGGACAGCACAATGGACTCTTGCGTGTGTTGCAAGTGTCGGTAACGTTGCATGTGCTGCATGTGTTGCCAGCGTAGCTGACGTTCGCGCATCTGATGTATCTGCAAGAGGTCCGGAAGGGCCATGGAAGGGAAAATAGACGTCGGTGACGCGTGCGGCGCCAGCGTCAGGGGAGAAGGCGTCGGAGTGCCGAGCAGCATAGACGAGGTCGGTGCTGTTTGCGCGGGTTCATGTTTGGGCACGACGGAAGAGGCATGTTGCAGCGCAGAAAGAATGGCCATCTTTGCGGAAGGCTCAATTTTGCGCTTCTTGTTCGCACGATCAGCAAGGTTGCAGGCAGCAAACTCGGGCGAGCGCATCGTGGACGCTGGTATCTGCGGGCTTGGCGGCTGTGACTGTGGGGTTTGCTTTGCGGCACGAATAACGGGAGACTCCCGAGCTAGACGCTTGAGGTGGCGATCATACTTGCGCGCCTTGGAGTAGAAACGATTCTTGACGCTAAGGTCGGTGCGTCCGGGGAGGTGTTTGGCAATCTCGGCCCACAAGTTGCCATAGATTTTCTGATACTGAAAAAGGATCGCGTCCTCCTCCGCCGTCCAGGACCCCTTTTTCACCTTGGGACAGAGGTGGTTCCTGTATCGATCACGGCATTGCTTGGCAACGCGCCCGGGGAGTTTCTCTGCTACCGAAGGCCAGGCCTCTAGGCCGTGTTTCTTGACGGCCTCCACGAGAAGTGTGTCTTCTTGAATCGTCCAGAGCTGCTTGGGCGAGCTGGCGATACTGTGACGCTTGCGGGGCGCCTTTTCAATAATCGACAGCGCGATGCGCAGCACCTGCGCCTGGGACGTTGGCGTCGACGTCGACGTCGACGTCGACGAGGACGATGACAAAGACGACGACGACGACGACGTCGTCGTCGTCGTTGTTGCGAGTTCCTCGTGCTCCATGCTGACTTTCGCCCGCTCCGTGGTAGTACTCGTTCTTCTTGGTCTTCTCCTTCTTGCCTTGTTCCACAGGGACGAGACACGCAAGGGAGATACTATGGGGTCCGTCGGTCACGCGCTCGCCGAGAACCCACGCCGGGCGGCTCTCCGCGCGGCGCGGCTCCCGCGCGGGCGCCTCCGCTCCGGCGCCGGCGCTGGCCTCGGCGCGGCTCCCCGCGCGCCGCGCCCCTGCCTCCCGCGCGCCCGCTCGCGCGCCGCGGTCCCGGCCGCGCTGGGATCGGGCGCCGCAATTTCGCCAACGTCGCGCGCGATGCGATGCGATGCGATGCCGATCCGATGCACTGCGCCGCGCCGCGCCGCGCCGCGGGCGAGCCGAGCCGAGCCGAGCCGAGCCGAGCCGCCGGGCAGGCAGGCGGACGCACGCGGACGCACGGACGCACGCGCGGGTCTTCTCGCGGCCGGCGCGCGAGGCCGCGGGGCTGCGCTCCCGCCTCGCGCGACCCGCCGCGCGTGCTCGAAGCCCGTCTGCTCTCTCTGCCTGGGACCGGCGAGGGACCCGAAAAAGGCAGTCGCAAGGGGAGAAAGGAAGGAAGGAAGAATGAATGAAAGAGCGAATGAATGAAAGAGGGAATGCACGAATGAGTGAGTGGGCGAATGAACGAACGAACGAATGGAAAGAAATCTTTAAAGAATACGGGGGTGTGCACCCTCTGTGTATAAGGCGTTGGCCTGCTTGCTTGCTTGCTGGTTGTTTGTTTGTTTGTTTGTTTGGCTGGCTGGCTGGCTGGGTGTGATCTGTACGTATAGTATAGTGCCATGTGGGCAGCGCACGCCACCAGGGATCGTGATGGATGCTTTGCCCTTGGTTTCTTGTTTGCCTGCGGTTGTTGTTGTTGCTGTTGTTGGTTGCAAGCCTATTGTTGTTGTTTTTTTAGAAATAAATTTTTTAATCTTGGCTGTTGGGAGCTGAGAATGAAGGTATGAAGATCAGAGCAGAGTGGAGCAGCGAGCAAAGAAGACGAAAAGAAATCTGTGCTGTTCAAGTATACGTAGTATGGATCGTGTCTTTTGCAGTCCACGAGGTTCCTTGCGGTTCGGCTTTGAGATTGTTTCTCCAAAAAGACTTTTGGCCGGTCTATACCACGACAAATCAGCGGCGTGCAACCAAAAAAACGGGGGCCGTGCGTCTTTAGCTCCGGCCCACCAGCCAGGTCCGCCTCCTTTCAAGTCGCACGCTGATCGAGTGCGAGTCTTTCACGTAAGTTAGTGAGTCTGTCGCACACGCTCATCATGGTTAATTTTGTCAAGGAAGTCTATGCCTAGTACATGCATGGTGGCCATGGTGGGTGACCAAGCCAAAGATGGAGGCCAGCAGCCCCATCTCGTGATTCTCAGCTGGCACCTGCCTTGGCTCCAGCAGCAGGATATTTTTCGTCTCCAACGCAGGGCGCAAAAGCGTGTTTCAGATAAAGGGTGTGTGTTGCACACGCGCGAACGTCCCTCCCTGTTTAGATCAAAGTCGAGAAGATGTCGGCTAACCTCGAGGCCGACGCTTTGGGACTCGGTGAGGCATCGGCTGATAGCGACGAGGGCTCTGTAGCTGCAGCTGGGGGCTCTGCTTACGTCGACGACAGCAACAGCGGCGTCCACGCTCTTTCGACCCAAGGTGCCGACGCAGAAGGGCTCAAGGCCAAGAAGGGGGACGGCGACGATGCCACGAGCTCCGAGGCACCAGACTCGCAAAAAGACCACAACGCGACGGGCCCGCGACGGACTGTCGACGCGGCGACATTTGCTGACGACCTGATCAGAGAATTGAAGAGGCAGAATCCACCGCTCGTCCCGCGCGCGGCAAACCTGCGCACCGTGCTCGGGCTTCCTGATGACGTTCTTCTCGTGAGAACTGCAGATCTTGTCCGCAAAGCCATGGACGAGCTTGCGCTTGGTCTACACTGGCACTTGCTCTACACGCTCGTACATTCCGCCTGGCAGGCCCACCTTTTCAGTAATTTGGGGCTCAGTACACTCAGATTCCGAGGGAAACCCGTCAAACAGCCCGGCAATCAGCCTCGACGAGCAAAACGTATCCGCTATCCGGAAGTCGAGCTGCGCGTGCGGAGCGATGCCGATGGTGTGATCCGTCTCGAGGGACTCGACGCTTTTTTCAACGTGCGATCGCTCGACTTTCGTGCCCTGCTCAATCATGTTGTACGCGTGAATACAACGCGACGCGGCGTATGGACATTTCATCGCAAACGTGGCACAGGGACCTACTACCCCGAAAACGTGGTTCGTTCCGCACAGCTCTTGGGCAATTGTGCCAATTTCTTCTCGCACCGAAACGCGGTGGTGCCGCGCACCGTCTCGCCTGCCCCCGGTGACGCTGCAAGCGACTTTGCGGCAATCAAGGAGCGGGAGGTGCAAGTAAGCACAGCCTTTTTCACCGCCGTTGCAAGTTGGACAACAAGTTTGGAAGCGAAAATACATCAACTCAAGGCTATGCATGCACCGGAACGCACCGCTGACCAGCTCTATGCCCATGACAAAGATTGGCTGCATGGACTGTGTCGGTCCATGTTAGATGTGAGCTGCATTCATCTCCGTGCTGCAAATAGCATTCGCTTGCTCTTTCTCAAGATGGTCTCAATCCAGCGTGGCGCCGAGGATACCCCTTCTGCGGTCGATGCGCTTCAAAGTCTTTCGTCTCGTCTCGAGCACCTCGACGAGGAAGACGAGATTGCAGACGAGGACACGGAGAGTGTCGCAAGAACTGATGCAAAGGGAAGTCGTTTGCGTGAAAAAGCCGAGAACAACGCCGTTCAAGGAACGCTCCACTCAAGCGTCGCGCCGCCTGCAATTCTTGCTGCACCACATCCTGCGAGCGTTGCTGAAGCCGACCCTCGCGAAGTTCGCTTTGCGCTTTATTCCTTATGGACACGATTTGGCGCACCCGACCCCGAATCGAGCGCGAGCGTCGACGAGGATGGGAATGCTGACGACGACAATGATACAGAAACGCGCAGTGAAGTTAGCGCCACCTCTGGGCGAAGTCGAACACGGTCTCGAGCGAGCACGGAAGATGGAGACGCATCTGCGCATTGGTGTCCCAATGAGGCATTGGAGTTCGGTACCATCCGTGTAACGCGCTACGAACTTCAAAATCTAGGGACACGCCCTTGCCTGGGCGTGCGCGCCTCCTTTACCGTCGATCCACTCGGGGTGACCCACGTGGATCTCGTACACCGCATGATCGACGTGACACTCTTGACGCTTCGGCAAGCACTCATGGAAGCTGCCACGCGCTACATGGAAACGAGGGCACTGGATAAAGCTCAAAATCTCATTGTTGCGCACGTTGTGGAAAGTGCGTTATTGATCAAAGCACATGGTAAGCGACTGCACGTTGATTGGGACACGCTCAAAACGACAGGTCTGCAGAATTCAAAGGTGGCCATGTTTGACGAGGCCGCCTACGACCCCGTGGGAGGCCATCTTGAGCTCTTTTGCTCCTTTGCTCGACGTCAAGACGTGAGCGATGTCGTCGCCAGTCAGCTGTGGTCCGCGAGCGACGTGGTACAGCACTTTTTCAGATACGAGCCGCGATTTGCGGACCCACGATTTGTGGCTGAATTCCTACGTCGGCTCGTTCACCCACGAACGGGCGCAGCACTTTTTCCCGAAGCGGCTGCCATGATTCAGGTCCGCGATCGCATTATGCATCACTTTCATCTTATTCACGCGGAAGAGTATTCGATTGGTGAGCTGTACACGGATCATGGAAGTATGCAAGGCCTCATCCAAAAGGTTTGCGCGTCCTTGGGGGTCGATCCTCGTATGGGTCGCATGGCTGTGCTCTCTGCCGCGATGGACGACCTCGAAGACCTGATCGGGCATTATAAACGCTGGCGTGCGCGGCAAAATGCCGCATTTCATCAATTCGCCATCGCGGAACGTCTTGTTTTGGCTCACACTACCGTCAAGGCTCTGCTTGCTGCATATGACGCAGAGACAGACACCATGGATCGCGGCCTTCGCACGGATCTTGCGGCGGAAGATGGATCGGGCGAGGCGCTCAAGTATCTTCTGGACCTCTTTGGCCCCATTCCCGAAGCCGGAGCCGAAGACGACGACGACGACGACGACGCCGAAGAAGACAATCTGTACAATGTACTGGGTGGCGACGACGATCATTTCAGCGATGGCAAGGGCGACGAGGAGGCTGACGTTGATGGTGAGAGCGATGACGCCGGCAAGACGAGCAAGGTTCCGATCAAAAGGACGAATGAATGAGCTCGTAGCCAGCCAGGCAGTCAGACAATCAATCAATCAGTCAGTCAAACGAAACGTCCCACTGCACATGACGCTTTGACGATATGTAGCTGCCTACTTTGTAGAATTGGCGGCGTTAGTTGCTTGTAAAAGCAGTGATATCTTGTCATGTTCGAGGCGCAGGTCAGCGAGGGAAGTGTCAATCATGCGAAGTTTTTCTGCTGCAAGCTGCTCCTCCTGTAATGCCTGAGCGGCCTTTGCTTCTTGGTCGCGCATGTGCTGGCGCACGAGATTGAGCTGCGCCTGTGCTGCTTCGACTGCTTCCTGTGCGACCTTTTCTTCAGCAGCAAGAGACGCTTGTGCCGTGTGAAAAGCTTGGTACTTTTGCGCGGCACGCTTCTTCATCTCCCCTGCGCCAGCGCGTTGGTTGTCAAGAATACGGATTCGCGTCTCGAGCGCGGATAGAGTATCGCGATACTCGACACTGCCTCGACCTGCATTTTCGCTTCGGGAACTTTGTTGCAGGGAATCCTGTGATGCGGCGGACGATTCGGGCCGTCGATGATGCAGATGGTGGGCGCGGCTTTGTAGAAAGCTCTCGATAATAATTTGTAAACTTTGGTTCACAGCCCAAGATTGAATTTTCTCGTTGCAGACAGGACATGAGCCCAGAACCCCGTCTGCTTGACTGTCGACACAATAGCGCTGCAGGCACCCTTTACAAAAAGAGTGACCACAGCCAAAAACGAGAACCGGGGCTCGCGCGTCGCCGCGCATCAGCTCATAGCATATTGGGCAGCTGTGACTCATGAGCTGCGAGGAAAGATACGTTTGCAAGTGCTCGGCTGGATTATTACTGCTCGTTGTTGCCGGAACATCTTGCAGAATGGCACGTGTTTGGGAACTGGGCTCTGGTGGCGTCGACACGGGCGGCTGTGTTGGGACGACTCGGGACTTTTTACCTTTGGCAGGACCACGCAATGTCATTGACGTGACCGTAGCAGGTGGTTTTATTTTCTTGCTACGCGTCGCATTCTTTTTGGCTTTGGCCTCCTCGGCACGATCTCGAAGCCACTTTGATGCTCTCTGCGTAAGTTATTTTGTCAAAAACCGAGGAGCGCAAGTGCGTGCACTCTCCCTCGCGCGCTCTGTGTCTCTCTTGCGAGAACTTACTCGTTCGCGTCGTTTCTCCACCTCGCGAAGCATGGTCACGAGGCGCTCTGATGGCTGGAAAATGAGCCAATCAGTCGGACCGTCAATCCGTCAGTCGTCCAGATGGTCTTGCTTTGTCAGTGGCATGCTTGAGAGGAAAAAAGAAAGTAGCCGTTGGAAAGTAATTTTATCTTTGCAGTGACCCTCGGATTGTGAAGGCTACGTGCGGCGCAAGTTAAAGCTAATGGGGAAGAAAAGGAAGCTGCAGTGAAGAGCTGGGATGCGAAAGAGAAGATCAAGTATAACATAATGTGAAGACAAATTGCAGCGTCAGTGAATCGATGCCACTTCGTCGTCTCGACTTTTTGGGGGCATCGACTTGAAAGTGAAGAACAAGAATCAAGAAAGAAGCAGAGATTTAAATTGTTTGACAGATTGGTTGTTAGACTAAACACAGAGTTTGACGGCACTACTGCCATTCGTCAACTTTACTTCGAGGAAAGTAAACAATTTTCGCCTTTTGTTGCTTTGACTCTTGCGTGTAACGTTGCTTTGTCGTTGGTGAAGCGGAACCTTGTTCTCTGCTTATCGCAGCCCGCACATTTTCCTCCCATTGTTGTTGATGTAGTTGCTGTTGCGAGTCATATTTTTCTCGAAAGGAGGGGGAAAGGGCTTGCCAAGTCCGTCTCTTGGGTGATGCTTCCAGAAGGTCGATCGATTTTGAGCGAGCTTTCTTTCATCTTTTGCACGAACGCAGGACTTGATGACTCACTTCTTTTGGCCCAAACAAATCTTTGGAACAGGCTCAAAAGTGATGAGGTAGTCTGGCATGGCCTGGTGCGCATCAAAGATGCCAATGAAGTTCGATTCTTCGGCATCGACATAAGTTCGAACACGATTAAGAACCGAGTCGTAAAGGCTGTACGGAGTTTCCTTACCAATGCAAGGAGGTCGTACCCGTTTTGTGTAGTTCGGCACACTGCAAAGGTTTCCACAAGAGACTCGCGCAAGAATGATTTGATGTTCCTTATCGGAAATCTTGTGCGCATAGTGAACCGCCGGCACATTCGCACGAAGACAAAAGTGAATGGAACGTCCGATGCGGTTTGTCTCTTTGCAGACACGAGGATCGAATCCTTCGGATCCGAGACAAACCCCGCTGGGGTTATTAGTACTCGTGCCGTGGAACAGCCAACGTTCATTGACCGCTTTGAATCCAGGCTTGAACTTCAGTGCGACGCAGTTACTGCGGTACAAGACCTCTCGGTACGGGTTGTGAACCCTCTGTATGCGCTTGATTTTCAGCATTTGTGTCTTGTTTTCAGCAATGCGAACGCCGCCTTCAAGCGTACATTTCTCGACAGAATTCCAACGCTTAGAACCCGGGAAGACTTCCAAATACCCATTTGTCTTTGCAGCGGTATGTTTCTTGCGCATGGCCATGTGCAAAGAGTTTTCCCACAAGTCAAGCCATTCCATCCGGCTCAGTTTATCGCGGAATTCATCAAGAATCTTTTGCGTGTCTGTGCATGGTGGAACGGTGGTGACCGAGATTGCGAGCCGGTCCTCACCCAAGTCGCCATTCTCTTGCGCAAATTGCATGCGAATCTGCAAATCCGTCTTCGGGGCTGACTTGAGTTTTTTCATGATCTTCTCGCCTTCGGAAGAAAGCCCCTCCGCAATGATGCTACTCGTCACAAAAGTTTCGACATCCAGCTCGGTTGATTCTGGCACGTGGACAACAGAGTGTTGTGCGGTGGCCTCCTCATTCGTGCCGCATGTGGGGGCTTGACTTGTCTCCGTCTCTGCAGGTTCTGTTTCAGGTTCCGCGTCCGACCTCACCACGTTCTTGGCACCATCCGAAGACTGTACCTTGACCTGAACGTGCTGCTCGGGTTCCACCTTGATCCTTTTCGCCTTGCCGCAGGGCATGTCTCCGCCGGCGTCTCGCTTCGTGCCATGCGTTGCAACGTCGTCTCCAGCGCCGGCTTCTCGCCGCTCTGCGTCCATTTCCCATGCCGCGCCGCCACATCTGTACGTCATCGTGGTCGACATCATGAAACTCTCCTCCTTTATACTTCCCGGACGAGCCTCGGCTGACGACCGACCGATCCTGCTTCTGCCCCAGAGCTGCCACGGAGTTCGAGATTTGCTGTCTTCTTCTCCGCTTTCCTTCGCTTAGCCGCAAACGCTCTCCGAGTACCCGATTGGGGAGGAATTGGGTCCGCGCTGATGGGTTCTGCAGGACGCCAAGGCGCAGGTTCTCCAGCGAGTGGACCCTACTCCCTGCCGGCGCAATCCCTGTCCGCGCGGTCCTCGTGCCAAGTTTCCGTCGCGTCCAGTTCTCGTCGCGCGCGCAAGGTCGAGAGCGCAGCGTCGAGAGCGCGAGTTTGGGTTCTGCTTGCCTTGCCGTGTCGAAGCTGTTACACGTTTTGCGTTGGAAAAAATCGTGACATTGCGCGTGCAGCAGCAGCCACTGGCACAGCGCTTGCAAGGGAGGCGCGCAGTCGCACCGCGCTCTCCCTTGCCTGTGCCTGCGCCCGGCGCTCAAGAGCGCGGCCGCAAGAACCGTCGGGAGGACCGGTCCGAGCAGGAGGCGGGGCGACGCGGGCCTCGGAGATGGCAAGAACCGGCAGAGCATGAAATGAAGGAGCAGAGGAATGGAGCTGTCTGCTTCAGAGCCGCTTCGTGGCAGCGAGGGCGGGCGAGGCGGCGGTTTTGGGCCCAGAACCGGTCCCCATCGCGCCGGTCTCGTGGGACCTCGTTGGGTCCATGCTGTCTTCTTTCGTGACCTCGGAGCGTTGGATGTATCACGAAATTTTGCGAATTTGTTTATATCACGTTTTCAAGGTCCGTCGTGCATGATCAAGGTGTAGCCCGAACAACGTGACACTGAATGACTGGATCCGTCTCGACAGACGGTGGTTAGGTGCACGCCTGTAGTCGATTTGATTGGAATCTGGGAGAATAAGCCGAGTTTATTGACCACCCAAGGGGCTGAGACGGCGAATGATTGCACATCAGGCTTCGGCCCGGTTCAAAGCTCAAAAGCAAGGCGTATTCATCGTATACTCTTTTCCAAAACCAAAACTGCGATCCCACTCTACCGGTTCCCCAAGCACGGGAATCGAAGCTAGAAATCGTGATAAAACGTAGGCCTACTTCGGGCAGAGCAGACCAGAAATTCTCGAGACCCCCCATTCTCTCCTTTTAGTAAGAGAGAGAACGGGAACTAGATGGCGCAGCGAATAACTGGCGTGTCACGCTGACAGTTGCACCAATTTACCAAAGCGTCCTACGCATTGGGTCGCGTCGCCAACGCCTTCCATTCTACGCTCAGCACGGCGTCTGTCGAACTGGAAAAGTGCATCGAGGGAACCTCAACGCTGAGAACGTCAACGAAATCAAAATAGGTCTTCGGGACGATTTCATTTAAGTGCCCCGGCAAAGCGAAGCCGGCAAGCAGACAAAGCGCAGTTTATTTATTTCTCTTGCAACGTTTGGCTGCCGATGTTATTTCGAGTAATGAGCGAGCTCTTTTCTTCATGTTGTTTCATTGAGTGAATATGATCAGGCAGGATTTGAGAATGATCGAGTAAGACATCTGTTACGCGAAGATCACTTTAATGATCAGCAAGGTTTTGATCACGTGGCATGATATTGCTTGCAGCGAAGAAGAAATGACCACAAGGAACGCAGACCCATACAGAAAGTAGACCTGAAGGACGCAAGACTGCTCATTTTCCAAGCTCTTTCTCGCAAAAACAATAAAAGTCATTGCACAAACCAACAAACAAACAAACACACAAACTAACCAACCAACCAACCAACCAACCAACAAACAAACAAACAAACCAACAAACAAACAAACAAACAAACAAACAAACAAACAAACAAACAAACAAGCCTTTTTCAGTTCCAATCATACAAGATTGTGCAACATCAGTAGATCGCCGTGCTCATGAGCCTTGCTTTGCCGTCTTCAAAAGCGCACGAACCTCCCTCTCCGACCCCAAATAACGTTCTCCTTCCAGAAACAAAAAATGCAAAAAAAAAAAAAAGTTGCCAAGGGCGAGACTCGAACTCGCGACCTATTGCTGTCTTTCAAAGATACAAGTATCTATTTGCTATGAGACAATCGCTACTAACCAACTGAGCCACCTCGGCTTGTCAGATTCGCAGCCACAGGGTTCACTTGAGTCACAGGCACCTCCACGATGATAGAATGCAAAAAAAACAAAAAAGGATGCCAAGGGCGAGACTCGAACTCGCGACCTATTGCTGTCTTTCGAAGGTAGATCTACCTTTGATGCTATGAGACAATCGCTACTAACCAACTGAGCCACCTCGGCAGGCAGTTGGGTAGTCGCTCGCTGCGGGTGTCAATGGGCTCTGGAGCCGTCCTCTCGCGCTGTGCGCCTTGCAACAGTTGGGAGAAAAGAAAGGCAAGCAGCCAAGCGCCATGCGGAACGCCAAACTCAGGGCCAGCCCAACTTCTTCGACAAACGTAAAGTCTAAAGTCAAACCTGGCGCGCATGTCGAACTGTGAGATTCACTTCAAGTTGCGGATGATAGTCCGAAAAGCTCACGTGGACTGGGAGAAAATTAAAATTTAAATATAGAAGCGACTGCAAGTTTTCACAGGTTGCACGAAAGATGCTTATTTGCAGACAGCTGACTGCGTTGGACACTGTCAGACAAAAAAATCCCTTTGCAACACTAAATTCTGGATTCAACAAACACAAGTGCCGCCACACCAGACCATTACTTTGATTATTATTCACAAACCAAAGACAGAAGCCTCTGCACAGTTGCCCTGCAGTCCTGGTCTCGTGCGCTTGTAAGAAATGCAATCAAACATGCTATTCCCCTTTTCCTTCTCTTGACGTGCAAACTGCAGTCAGCTCTACGAAACACTCTACAGAGAGTGTGGTCGTGCTAGATTATGTTCTCGTCATTTTGAAATAACCTATTATGTATTTTGAAAAGTGTTCCTAGATCACATCTACTTTTTCGATTCTTCATGTCTCTGGAGCCGTCGATCTTTGGTGTTGAGCTGACCAGTCTTCAGTCCACAACAACCCACACAGAACGCATGAGACTAAAAGATTTGTTATATAAATGAGTAGCGTCTCCAGTGCTCCAACGAAGCGAAATAGCTTCTAGCCGAGGTGGCTCAGTTGGTTAGTAGCGATTGTCTCATAGCAACTAAGATACTTGTATCTTTGAAAGACAGCAATAGGTCGCGAGTTCGAGTCTCGCCCTTGGCAACCAATTTTTTTTTTTGCATTTTTTTGGGGATTTTTTTCCCCCAATCTCTTTCTCATGTTGAGGAATGAACGAGCGACTCATAACTTAGTCTCTGCAGCAAACAAACGAAAACGTGATTGACAGGTGCGCGTCAGCTCAAAGTTCAATATCATGATTTGTTTTGTTTTGTTTTGTTTTGTTTTGGTCTGGTTTAGTTTTTGTTTCATCGAAGCAGCTCAGATTTAAACATCGACCTATTAGAGGCTACGAAACGGCGGCGTGCTGCTCATGGCGCATCATCACCAAACATTTGCTGGAAAATGATAAAGGAGAGCGACAAGAAGCTCCAAAGAAGGACGATCCAAACGGCCCACTTGGACTGGAAGGGACTCTTGAAGGGATTCGCCTCCTTGACCTTGGGGTCAAGCGCATCTACACGATTGCGTGCCGCAACAACGAGCCAGCACGGAAAGAGAAACTCGAGGGCCAAACCAGCGTAGCTGCCGGTGAACTCAACAATGAGACTCACGTCGTGGATGCAAAAGGCGACAATCACTGGAGGCACAGACACGAGCAGCGAGTACACAAGCCTCCTCATTTCGCTCGAGATTGCACTTGTCTCGCCACCGCCACCAAAAACCCGCACGCGCACGAAATCAAACCACGGCGTGAGATTGTTGCGCGTAGTAATGGCAATGAGGGGAAAGTTCGTAAAACATACAAAGACCGGCAGCAACGTGAGAAAGTCTCCAAAGAACGGGTTCGTGCCCGAGCTAAAGTTGAGAATGTAGATCTTCTGGATTGCGCACGTGTACGTATCAGGGGTCTCCTTGCAAATAAACTCTTGGTAAGAAGCAAAGGCAAGAAACGCGGTCGCGCACAACACCATGTACGTAATGAGAATAGCAACATAGTCGAGCGCCAAGATCTTCATAACACCTCGTCGCGCGACAGATTCAATGGGAAAGATGATAGACGGCAATGAATGGTGACACATGAACGAATATGTCGCAGCACCAAAGAGCTTCGGAAGCGCTTCGGGACGAAAGCTTGGCAGGTCCACATCGGGCTCGTCCCCATCCACTGCGCCACGGCCCGAACTCACGTGCCTCTCGTATCGAATTGCCGCTAGCATGATCATAGAGACCAGAGCCACGTTTCGATATGTGCAGGTGAAGATTTGAAGGTGCTTGGTCTTTTGAAAGTTGAGGCAGGACAAGGGAACGACGACCATCGCAAAAAGTCCCAGCCATGCATTGTATGCATATTCGCGATTCACTTCAATGGTCAATCCGAGACCGGGAATCTCGAACGAGTCACGCTTACCGGGAAACAACGAGATCAGTGTCGTTGGCGTAGCTGAAGCGTAGATGGCGAGATCTCCATACAAGTAAACGGCCGTTACCGCCACCAAAACTTTGTACGCAGTCTCGCCCAAGAGAAGCTTGGCCATGTCGCCGAGCTCGAATTTGCGCCGTAGTTCGAAGGGCGTGTCTTCGAGTCGCCTCGTGTACTCCTCCTCGTCGAGGGGGACGCGGGCCGTGCCCTTTGCTTCTCCTGAGCTCGCCTCTTGGCCTGCTGCTTCTGCAGAAGAGGACAGATCATACGAGAGAGCCCGGCCGCGTCGCTTCGGCCGCTCGCCGCGGCTCGTTCCGCTGGCGCTGGCGGTTGTCGGTGCTGCTGCTGCGGCTGTCTCGACCAGCTCGTACTTGTGGTCTTCATGGCGCTTGTCGATCCGAAGAAAGTCCACCGCGTTGGCCGCCGCCATGGCCTCCACCACGAAGGTCGCCGTCGCAAAGGACACCGTGCCCAGCACGCCCATGAACACGCTCGCCAGCGCATAGCCGGCTCCGTAAAAGACCGACGGCAGCGTCAGCGCCCCGAAGCCCACCACCAGGTTGAACACGTACACGAACGCGAGCCCCGACGAGTACGTCGCGCCCTCCTCCGCCGCCGCCCCGCCCGCCATCCTCGCGCGCCTGCGTGCGACCGCGCGCCGCCACGCCAGCGAGCCGCCAGCGACTCGGGTCTGCAGTGTCCTCCTCGCCTGCCTGCTTGACGCGATAAATCGATCCCCCGATCGACCGCCGCAAACCTGTGTGAAATGCACGACATTGCACGCAGGGCACGCGCGGGATGCGAAGACAGCGAACGGCGCGACGCACCGCCGGCTGCTCGACGCATCGCAGGAGCGCCTCGACGCACCGCAAACTCAGGCTCATCGCCCGCATCGCAGGAGCGCCGCGGCGGGAGCGTCCCGATTGCGCACCCATGTCCAAAGAAGCCGCCGTTCGGGATGTGGGGCTCGCCATCGTGCGAGCTGGGACCGGCAGGGGAAGAGACGCTTCGGAATGAATGGATGCGCGCGGTTATGACCTTGGCCACGACGACGACGACGCCCGTCGGTCGCTCTGGACCGCTGTGTCCGGCTCGGCTGCAGGCCGCTAGCTCTTCGTGGCGCTTGATTTGCACGCGAGGAAAGCGAAGCGTGGGGCTCATGCGGCCTCCTCGGGCGGGCGGGGTTGGCTGGCCAGCTCAAGATGGGTTCGTCTTCTCCGCACGATGCGCCTCTTCTCGATATTGTGCGAATGAGTCGAAGTCGCGCACGTCGCGGGCGTCTGCGACGGAGCGATGGGCCGCATTAGCGGCAGCGTGTACGGTGTCACGCAGTCCGACGAGGTCCTCGTGGCGGCGAGCTTTGACGACAAAACAGTGCGGGTTTGGAGCGCACAGGGTGTTTTGATGTTGTGGGGAGGAAGACGCCAAACAATGCTGGCGCGGCGCACGTCGCCGCTAAGGCCAGTCTCGTCGCCGTCGTAACAAGCTTGGGTCTAGGTCTCTTTCTCGCTGACCTCGACTCCGGAAGCATCCTGCACGAACTGCGTGGCCAAGCTGGTAGTGCGCCACGTGCCGTCTTCATGGGCAATAATAGTACCACGCATGTCTCAAGTTATCAAGACGGATGCGTTCGGCTCCAGGACCCTATCAATTGCGAGTGCAATAGCACATTCACAATCGAAGAGAAAATTAATTACCTCGCTGCTGATGACAATCTCGTCGCTACTGCTCTGAATGACATGACAGGGCGGATACTTGCTGTCAAAAGTTTACAGCAACGTCACTCGCTGTCTGAATCCACCTGCAAAGTTTTGGCGGTGGCAATGGGTTCTCGACCCAATGATTCGAAACTCAAAATCTACGTCGTGCCATCATAGTTTACAAGGGCATACGGACTCGATTCAATTCTTCGCGCCCAAGAGTCACATTGTTGTTCGTGGTGGGTCTTTTGACGGAACGATCCGAACCTGGAATGTTTTGAATGCTCTACGCGGACACACAGACCTTGTGCGATTGGTCTCTGCATTGGGCGTCACAATCATTTGCGCAACTGACGATGGAGCTGTCAGGGTGTTAAATCTCGAAATCGGTGCGTTCAAGCGCAAACTGAATGGGACCAAGAAAGGGAAACTGATTCCCTCATTCTTATTTGCCTTCCAGGTAAATCACCTTTTCGAGCTTGTCTGGGATTCTGATTCTATATCTGGGGTCTTTCTTCACGAAGTCATGTTTCATTACCTCAACTTGGGCCTGGGTTTGCTATGGTAAAAGAATCTTGGCACAATCGGACCAAACAATAATCCTTTTTCATTCTCAAACACATCTTCGTTCGTTTCTAACAACCCGGCCGCCGCATCAGCGACAAAGATTGGCGGTATGCCACCTTTCTATGGCTTTGTGTTACTGCTGCTGCTGCTGCTTTTAGCTTGCTTTGTGAAATCCTAAAAATCCCGACGAAAAATCCTAAAATAAAATAAATAAAATAAAAAGTCCTTTTTCTCCTTTCAAGACTTTCCGTCGCCAAAGGTCGTCGTCGGGATAGATCATAAATACTACGCTGCGATCCTACCATGGACATCGTCTCGCGGCCGCTGCCGCAGGGCTCGCGGCAAGTGAGCCGCAGCGCCTTCGCACTGCTCTTCGCCGAGGCCTTTCAGTACTGCCAGCAAAAGGTGGTGGACGCTCATGATCTCGAGGAGCGGTAAGTTTTGCATGCTTGCAAGATAGCTTGCGGAGCGCGACGACGTGCAGCGAGCAAGCGCGCACTAACAGGACGAGGATGAGAGACGCACAGACTCAAAGAGCTTGGCCACAGCGTAGGCTGGCGCATGCTTAACTTGATTGTGGCAAGGGAACGCCCCAAAAAACGTGACACAACGCCCGTCGCCATCCTGCAGTTCATCACGTCAACGTGCTGGAAAACATTCTACGACAAGGAAACAAAGTCGCTTCAACGCAGCACTGCCAACGAAAACGAATTCTTCATCCACGAGGACGATCCTGTACCAAGCCACTTTATTTCTATGCCTCGCGAGCTACAAGGAAGGCTCAACTGCGCTTCATTCAACGCAGGTCTCATCCGCGGCCTCCTACATGCAGCGCAATTCCCCGCCTCGGTCCGTGCGGTCTTTCTCAACAATGAAAAGAACACCGCTACGACCGTCTATGTTGTCAAATTCTTCGATAAATCATCAGCAAATTAGGCCCAAGTTCTATCTTTGCCATGCTGCAATTCGTCACGTCGCCTTGCTCCAACCCTTTCGAAGACGAGACAGTCAGCCCGCTTCGCAGCCAGCTCACTTCACAGCGCAGCACCATGAGCGAGAGGGACCCTTTCTCCACAGGTCTTAACCTGTGACACAAAGCCAATTCATGTGCATTGCCTCGCGAACTTCAAGCAAGACTATTCTTTTTTTGTTAAATCAAATCAAGCCAGGCTCAATTGCAATTCGTTCGTCGCGGTCGTCGTCCACGATATCCGCTACAAATCGCGCAATCTTCCGTCTCCGTTAAGGCCGTCATTCTCAAGAGCGAGAAGAACACCACCGTGACCGTTCAAGTTGTCAATATACTTTCTTCTTCACAAAAAGTCATTCACTTATTCTCCAATAAAGACGGCCACGCCCGCCGTGACGACGTGCCGCGCCGCTTTGATATCGAGCTCAAGTAAGAGATGCTCGCGCTCCAGACTCGTATACAGCGGAATGCGCTGCTGATCTTCGCCGTCATCGTCATCGTCATTGCACTCGACGAATGAGACATGGCAGTCAGGTGCAGGAACGACCTCGGGCGCATCAGACGCAGGCTCTTGCAAACGCTGGCTCGATGCGTCAAACAGCGCACCTTGCACCAATAGTCCTGTCAAGGTCACGACTGCGTTTTGCTGCGCCGCAAAAGAAGACTGCATACGCAGACTGTCCATGGACACGCCGCGCTCGCGCGCCGTACGCTGCTGCAAAGCCTTCATGTACGTTCCTGGATGAAAGAGATCTGAGAGGTCGACTTGCGTCTCTTGCGAAAGCGATCCCATTTTTCCAATCGCAGCATGCCGCGACGCAACGGCGCGAAGCCACGCTCGCGCCGACGTGGGGCCATATGCCCACAGTGCCTCCCAGTCTGCGGGGACCTCATGCTGCAGCAGCGCTTGCGCATGCGCTTGAATCTGAGGCGTCAAGAGGCCCGTTCCGTCCAGAACCGCCGACAAATTGCGGATTGACGCGTTGACCTTGTCCACGATGGCCTGCGCGCGCTGCGTCTCTGTGCGTACGAACACCATGACCGGATCGCTCTCGCCGCCTTCGCCCTGGTCATCCGGGCCCTTTGATTCTACTGTCTGGCGGGCCCGCGAGTCTCCACTACGATGATGACGGCCCCACAATGCAATCAGCGGCGCTAGCTTGTGACGCCATACCTGGCGATCAAAGCCGCCCGCAGCCGTCGCGTGGGCCGCAAGTGCCTTGAGCGAGGCGACCGTTGCGGCGCCACGTGCGCGCAGCACCGACCTTTCCACATTAGGGGCGAGCCCAAAAAGGCTGGGGGCATCTGCATCGTCCAGATCGGCGATCCACGCCTCCTCGTCGCCTTCGGCTGGCATTGGCAGGGAATCGGTGAGCATCGTGCCCTCGAATTTATCGTCGCAAAAGTACTCCTTCAGGTACGCACGCAAGACGTTAAGGTCAAAAGGGTTGTCCACGCGTCCACCATACACGGCGTTCTCCATGAGACCATGGATGTAAGACCAATCTGTGGGCTCTCCGTCTTCCGTCTCCTGATTTGCGATCACCCCTGCACCACATCGCAAGTCACCCAAAGAGAATTCGTAAAACTTGGTCCAACCCTGTGGGATGTACGTGCGTCGTTCTTGCATCAGCGCATGGAGCCATGCAAGCAAGAATGAAAGACGACCCGCACCGACGTGACCGTCCGCGTATGTGCGCTGCAAGTTGCGCTTCAGACCGGGCGGCGCCTCGAAGGTGGCCTTGACGCTCTGCTGCAGCAGCACGGGCGCAAAGCCGGTCGTCTCTTCGGTTGTGAGCCAGAGGCAAAACCTCTCGTGGACATTTTCCAGTCCATTAAATGTCTTTTCAAGCCGAGGCAGCCATCCGGTGACAAGATGCAAGTTCTTCAAGCACACCCAGTCGCCGTTGCGAGCAGCGTCGCGAAGCAAAAGAATAGCGTCCTCCGTCTGCCCACCACCCATCGCCAGCTCATGGTAGTGATCAAGACCGACGCGTTGCTTTGCAAAAGTCTTGAGATCAGCTGTCGGGTCTGCACCTGCGGTAGCAATCAAAAGCACAGGGGCCTTGCCGCGCGTCGGGTCGTCGGCCAGCGCCGCAATCGACGCTTCTGCGCACGCCAATGCGTCGAGACCGAGTCCTTCGCAGCAGAAATGCGTCATCGCAGCCTCGAGACGATCGGGCCGCAGCGCTTGTGTTACGAGAACCCTCTGGAAGGCGCTCAATGCAACTCCGTCTTCGCGTGGAAACACCCGCTCGCACTCGGCGTGACGACCCCAACGCGCCCACGCATCTGCGTGCAGGTCAATGGACACCCGAGGCACTGACTCCCGCAGCGCACGCCATTCGCCTGCACGCTCTTGCGCGACCCATGAAGGCAAGGAACCGTCTGCATGCGAAGAAACCTTGCCCTCGCCGCTATCTTCGTTGTCGTCCTCATCGCCGTGACGATTCTTTGATTCGCTGTCACCGTCCGCTCCTGGTTGGGCGGCCTCACCAACAAAGAATTCCCATTCACCCCGCTGGAAAAGCTGCGGCCGCAGCGTGTGAACGAGGTGCATAGCGAACATTACTCGGTCTCCCTTGAAGAGCGCTCGAGAGCAAACGCCCAGAGCGCAACGCTCGAGCGCACAAATGAGAGCCTGCATGCGGTCTTCAACCTTCGTTGCCTCGCTGTCACTACCAGCGCCTCCACTTTTAAGCACATCCCGGAACATGCGCACGAACCACACAAGCGAGAACTGGTACATGTGGTTTACCTTGGCTAGTGCACCAAGACTAAAGAACACTTCTGCGCCAGCGCGAGCAAACGCGCGATACTGCTCTCGTTCCTCGTCGAGCTGTAGGGATACCTTGGCCGACGCCTCGAGACTGGTTCCAAGACTTGCGCTCTTTTCCTTTGTCTTTGTGAGCGTTTCGAGAAGGGTCTTGTTTTCCAAGAGATTGCCTTCGCTTGCTGCCAACGTGTCCAAAAGTTCGCGCTCGAGCGTCGAGAGTTGCACCTTAAGTTCTTCCTCCTCTCGCAGAACTTCCGACTTTTGCGCCTCCAGCTCTGGCTGCTCGTGTTCGACCGTCACACCCAAAAGCTGACCTTCCAGACCGGAACGTGTCACGGTGAAGTTTACTTCGTTTACCAACGCTGCAGCATTGGGAGGTAGCATTGGCCGAGGCGTGCGCGTAACCAAGAGCAAGCGAAAACCTTCGTGATAATCCACGGTTTTCTCGCCAATCTGGACAACCCAGCGCGGGCCTTGCCGACGCAAGTCTCGACGAATCAGTGGAAAGAGCAGTGGGTCAACACCGTCCACCTCAAGCACGACCAGCGTTTTGCCAAAGCGGACGGCCAGCTCCACCTGGTTCACAAAGCGGGCGTCTTGCTGAGTCACCACCTCGCACGTTTCCAGATTCGCCCTCACCCATCTGCTTGCAGCGCTCGCGGGGTCGACGATGAAGGGGCACCGCGATTGGCTGTGCAAAATGAGAATCGCATTTTCTACGCTGAGCAAGTCGCCGGGAAGACCCTGCTGCGACTTCCACACGAGCATTTCAGACTCCGAGCTCATCATTTGCAAAAAGTCGAACTCGTCCTCGTCCATCGCAAGAAGCTCACGCCACATGCGCACCTTTTCTGCTCGTTCCTGCTCGGTCGCCTTGCCCAAATATGTGACAAATGCCGCCGACAAGAGGATACGCAAGGGAAGGCTACCAATCATGCGCTTCAGCGTTTCAGCCTGTTCTGCCCAGCGCTCCTGCTCACCACTCAACATGCCCAGCAGATGCTGCGCCTTGGCAAGCACCTCTTCCGTGTCTTGCAGTTTGGCGTCAAGTTGCGCTGCCTCGCGCGTTGTTCGCTTAAAGTTATCCTGAAGCTCCTTGACCCGCTCGTCGATTTCAGCAAGCTCGTCCTCACAAGCTCCCATGCGCTGCTGCGCTGCCTCGAGAGCATGCGTGGCTTCAGATAGCTCTTCCTCGAGCGGCTTGATCTTGTCAAGAACCAGACTGTATCGGACGTTTGCTTTGACCCAGGCTGCCATTGGAGCCGCGGCGACAGAGACGCGCTGGATCGCGGATCGCTCAAACGATGACCCCTTGCTTCGGAGCAACTTCATCACTTGTGAGCGGATGTCAGCCGTGATGCGCTGCGTGTCAAAGTTGAGAATGTCCTCCTTCACGCCGCGATTGCCTAGGAATCGTTTGATGGACATCCACGAGGTATCGCGGATGCCGAGCAGCATTAGCACCGCGCTCAGGACATCTCGAACGGGTTCTGGCGGGGTGTTCAGACTTCGCAGCTCGTTCAAGTGCTCCGACTTGATCTGCCCCACAGCTTGCTTGGCGCTCTCTAGTACTGGCTGAATTTCGGACAGTTCCTCTTCAATCTTGCCTTTTCTCGCCAATGTTTCCTCTTCGGCACGTTTGAGATCCTCGGAAAGTGTCTCGGTCTCCTTTCTTGTCTTGCTTGCAAGCTGGAGGGCCTCGGTGATCTCGTCCATCGAGGCATCGGCTGCGGTCTGCTTTCGCTGCAGTTCGACTCGCTGCGTCGCTGCGTCCGCACTCAAGTCATCCACTGTTGTGGACGCCTCTTCGAGCTTGCTCAAGCCACCCAGGAACTGGGAGACCTTCTTCGTGATCGCCCCAGCCTTATTCTCGTAGAGCTCGCGAAAGGTGTCCAGAAAGTAGACGTACTCGCGCGGCGTGGCGCCGTCCATGGACGCATGGACAGCCGCCGCGCCTCGTTCCAAACCGTCCACATCCCAGTCCTCTGGGGCGTCGTCGGGACCAAAGTATTGCGGCAACAGTCGTCGCGGAAAGTTCGATACCGTCTCCCGTGACCACGTACCAAACCACAGCATCGTGCATCGCTTGTACAGGGCCGGGTTGCTTTCGCATCGAAGCAGAAAGGCTTCGTGACGAGGATCCATGGACACGCACACATGCAAATTGCGTTGTACGCGCCTTAGAAAGAACTCGTAGGGCGAGCGCACCTCCTCGGAAGTATCCTCTTGCATGGCTTCTCGAAGCGACTCCAGCAACGGGACAAGTTCCTCGTGCTTGTACAAGCCTGGAACCTCGCCGCTGCAGAGCAGTGAGTTGATAGTCTCCAGCACTTCTGATGCAAAAAAGTGATGGTCCTCGACGTAGAGCACCGTCTGCGTCCCTTCGACGCCTGCAGACTCAATTGCGCGCTTCAGATCGCTTTGGAATGCTTTGGCCTCCGGGACGCAAGTCGGCGTCAAGAAGCGCATTTTGCGCATATGTGCCACGAGCATCACGGAGGTGCGCCTTCCAACGCCGCTACGACCAACAAGCATGAGCGAGCCGGATGCCTCGCTGAGCACGCGATCGACGTGAGCGACGTTTTGCAGCATTTCAGGGAAAAGTCGCAGATTCAGTTCCGACTCTTCGCGCTCGTACATCATGAGGCCGTGCTGCACCATTTCCTCAAAGTCCTCGAGACTCGTACGAACCATGGACCCAGCTTCTGCGTCATGCAAGGAGGAGAACAACATGTCTCCATCGATGCGATGTTGCCATTCCTTACGCATGATGTTGCCCAGGATCGACTCAAATGCCATGCGGGCTGACTCGTCCACGAGGCGGTCGCTGAAGATCCGACGTGCCTCATAGGCGAAAACGTCCAAAAGCTCGGCGTCTTCGTACCGGAGCATGCCCAAGACCCATGCAGTGAGGTCACGAGGCGTAAATTGGTAGTGTCGATGATCGTCGACCGAGAAGCGCTGCTTCACTTCGCGGTAGACGCCCACCATTGTCTCGGCAAGCTTGCGAAGGTTTGTGGTTGATCCACTGTCCTCCAAGGCCGTCTCCAGGATTTGCGTGTAGATCGTGACGAGCTCGTCCGCGTCGGCATAGTCCACGTAGGCAACGCGCATAGCCGCTGTGAAGCGAGAGGAGAGCACATGACGCCCCACCGTCGTCGGCGGATTCATGGACGCCACAATTTGCACACGCTCGAGACCGAGGAACTCCAAATTTTCGTCATAAAACCCATGACTCGTGAGCAGCTGCTGTAGAAAGGCAATGAGCATGCACGTATCATAGGCATCGGGCTTGGGGAGGTTGATGTCCTTCAAGTATAGCACCAAACGCTCCGCCTCACGCGGGCGGTACACGCGTCCTGTGTTTGTTGAGTAAAGCGAACACGCCTGTTGGATCTTTTGAATTACGTGAGCAGCAGTGGTTTGCGCATTGCAGTGAAGTGTAGTCACGGCAGCAGTTTTGCCCAGCGTTCGGAAACACTGAGTCAGCAACATTCCCTTGCCGCAGCCCGGCGGGCCAACAAGGATAAATGGCTCCATGCTCTGCATCCAGGGCAGAATCATGTCCAAGTTGCGCTGCACGGATGCCGTCTGTAGGATGGCTCCACCCGCCCCGAGTCGGCTGAACTCGCCCTCCAAGTGCGTGTGCGCCGCGTATGGCGCCAGAACCCCGCGATCCGCAAAGCAATCCAGCGGACGCTTCGAAGACGGCGGCGACTCGCCAAAAAGCTCATAGCAGTAGCGCGCAAAGTCTTCACGAGCAGAAACCTCAAGATTTCCTCCGAGACCTCGCACAAGTGCCGTCACAAAGCCGGCAGTATCTTCCGGATCGGCCTTGGTGACGTGCGAGAGACCGTTGCGCACGAGGCCAACTAGGGTGGTCTCCACAACCTGATCTCCAGCGCAACGCGTCGTCACGTAATCGAGCGCCTGGTAGAACTGCTCTGGGATCTCTGGGGCCCAGCATTGCACAAGACGCCGCACGTCAACGTCCTCATCCGAGAGAAAGATCATACCCATACGGGAAATGGTGGCTGGTGATGCAAAGCGCAAATCATGCGTCTCGAAAATAAAATTGACGTTCGGCCCGAACGAGATCCGCTCGCCGTTTGGCATGGTGAGAAGCTTGTTATCGTCCAGCACAGAGTTGAGTGACTCAATCCATTCTGGATCGACATCACCATCGCATACAATCCAGGATCGTACTTCAGCAGGCTCCTTGACGACCTGGCGCGCTGCTTTAGTAAGCACGCCATCGAACCACTCGCGGGTGTCCATGTCCATATGGCCCAAGAGACGCTCACGCGGCATCGCCTTGGGGTTCATTTCGTATACCTTGATTTGTGCACCCGTCCGCTGCAGGGAAGCCCGCAGGACCTTCCACAGCGTCGTTTTCCCGCATCCACTTGGACCAACAATGACACAGCCCATGCGCTGGTCAAGACTCTCTTTCAGCTGAAGCATCTTTCGCACCTGGACGTCATTGTGTACAAGACGCATTTCCTCGGTCATGACAACGCGCATGGCCTCCTCGAGGGCTTCGTCCGCCACATCGCTTGAGGCAGCGCCAGGAAAGATATCGCGAATAAGACCTTCAAAGGCCCGCGCATCCTCGAAGGTAAGCTTTGAAAGCGTGTTCACGCGAATAGACTGAATGAGTAGAGCGCACTCCATCTCTGAAGGCAGGGCGGCTCCACCTGCTTTGCGTTTGGCGTCCATGACAAGCTTGCCGCCCGTATTAAGAACCGCCTTCATTGCGCGAAGACCCCAATCGTAGTGCAGCTGAGCGCTCAACAACTGTCGCGAAAGCGTATAGAGTGAAACGAGCTTTTGCCCCAAATTTCGCGCGTCTTGGAAACCCTCCGAGTACAAAATGACCTCGGCGATGAGGTTATTGTCAGGTCTGGACATGGCAACGGGACGAAATAGCTGCTTAAGGTTGTCCGGAAGCTTGGAGCGGCCGCCATAGCCCTTTCCAGCTGGATTCATCGTCACGAAAATGCCGGCGTTGGGATCGACGTCAATCTTCTTGCCAAGGAGTACGACCTTACTCGCTCTGTCCTTAATCGCCGCCTGAATGACCTGAATCTGTTGGGACACGGCAGACAGCTGATCCTCCTTGAGACGGTTGAACTCATCAAAGCATCCCCATGCACCGCATTTGACCAGACCCGTGAAAATGCGGCCCATGCTGTGGTGATCAAGGCCTTCGTCGCAATTAAAGACGAGCACCTGACGTCCGAGGCAGCCTCCGAGCGCCTTGACGGACTCCGTTTTACCGGTGCCGGCCGGGCCGTATGGAGAACCACCAAAACCCATGTGCATACCCTGGGTCAGCGTAAGGTAGCATTTGTCCGTCAGAGGCGTGTGCACGAGCTTGGGCGCGTTGCCCCAGTACTCGTACGTGTATTTTAGCTCTGCATCGCACATGCGCACAACGCAAGCGTTCTCCTTTGTCAAATAGTAGCGAAGCTGCTTATCCCAGTGCCAATCCTGTGTAGACTGCACGTCGGCGCCCTCAACTTCCTCGCAAATGGAAATGTGATGCACAAGGTCCAGAACGAGCGCTTTGACTTTGAGCTGGCTGAGGGCATCGAGGTCTTGCGCGCTCGTGTACCCCTGAAGGGTCTTGCGCAGGAGCTTCTTGAGCGAAGGAAGTTTTCCCTGTTTAATGGCATGCTCACAACGCGAGGTGAACTTAATACTTTCCGCAACGCAAAGCACCTGACTCGGATACGCGGTCAAAGAGACTTGTTTGTCATGAACACACTGAACGACAAGCGTCTGCAAGGTCCGACGAACCTCGTCACTGAGTTCCTGCAGCCAAGTCTCGACGTGAATCGTCACGGCCACTGGGTTTTCCAGCACAACTTCCTCGCCGGCACTGGAGCACACGGCAACGATCGCAGTCTCTCCTTCGTCAAAGCGGACAGAGTGGATTCCTTGAAAGAGCTTTTTCAAGTGCGACTGAATGACTCGTGGATTCCGTGCCTGACCCAGAATTTCGAGAAGGTCGTCATCTCCAATAAAGTAGAAACGAGGCAGCTTGCTGCGCTTCTCCTCGAGAAAGTCTGCAAGCGCCTTTTGGCAACGCTCGAGCTGGTCGCACATGTTGGTCAAGGTATCCCGCAAACGCGGGAAATTCGTCTCATCGCAAAGCGCAAAGAGCATGGGATCGGCGGCGAGCTTTTGCATGATCTCGACCCAGTCATCGTCGATGCGTCGGAAGCGGGTTGCTTCTGAGGGCAAGGCGCCTTTGTTAAAAATGGGTTCAAGGTAGAGCCACTTGCGCTGGACCTGATTCATCATACCGAGATAAGCATCGAGGTCAGCCATGTTCTGCTCGTACACAGAAGCCTGCTGCTCGAAGGGCTTGTAGTACGGAGACTCCTTGAGAGAGCCAAGGAGGCTCTGATTATCGCCAAGCTCGGTGAGCACGTCACGCCAATTGCGAATGAGTGGCGTGACGCGTCCATCCTCTTCATGATCCATGAGCTCCACGGCAGCGGTCTCTGCCCATGCTTTGAGCTCAAGAATGGCATCTCGAATCGTGACCTCACCCTGCGCCCGAGCCGTCATGTCCTTTGCAAATTGCAGAGCAGGCGCAACGGCGTCGAGCACATCGCAAAAGTGGCCAAATCGAAGAGACTGTAGTGTCACCGTCTTGGGCATGCCGAGCTTGCGAAAGAGCGTGGACCAATGTTCCTCCTTGAACGGCTCACCTCGCATGAACTTGAGCGCAGGAACGGCCTTGCGCAGCTTCTCGCAAACGTCGGCAATGTGATCCAGGACAGGGCCGCGAGCCTGTCCTTTGAAGTCTGCGAGCCACTTTCGCGCCAAATCTTCGGCCTCGTACACGTTCGTGCGAAAGCTGATCCAGTCTTTGTCCCGGAGCACGGTGAGTTCGTCCTTGAAAGCGCGGTACTTGTCCCATTCGCCACGTGCCGTCTCGTAGTCGCGCTTGACAAGATCGAGAGCTTCAAAGGCGGGCGCCGGAAGCTCAAAGTGCTCGCAGTTCGAGCGACAGGCGGCCGCGATACGCTCAACCTCGTCAAATTGGTCCTTCCACTCTTGCAATTCGTCGAGCACAGCTTCTACCGCGGCGCTTTGCGACCAGTCAACGGCACTGGCATCTGGCTTAAGCGAGTTCCAGCGGGATGCAAACTGATCGATTCGTTGCCTACAGGCCTCGACGTCATCGTCGACGCGGGCCTTGAGCGCCTCGCGCTGGTCCTGGACCATGTCGTCAAAGGCGACGACTGCTACTTCAAAATTGTCCCACGAGGAGGGCAGGCGCGCATGAATCTCGAGAACCTCGGCAATATCAATCTGCCCCGCGCACGAGGTGAGAAGCAACTTCCGCGCAGGCTCCACGCGGTCCCAGCGCAGCTTGACCCCGACTTTTTCCTCAGAAATACGCTTCCAGGCTGCCGTGGCTTCGGAAATCTCTTCAATCGATTCGGGTCGAGTGCTAAGACGTTCCATCGATGCACTGAGGTAGTCGTCCGTTTCGCGAAGCGCCGTTGTGACGATGCGGCGAAGAGCGATGAGCAGAGCATCCTGTAAACGCGCCAATTGATCCTGCACAGCCATTTTCAGAGCAACTGTGCTGATGGCAAAGCAGTCAATCTTATGAAAGTCTTGAACCTTGTCGAGCTCCTTGCGTCGGGTCTTAATAGCCTTGAAGTTGACTTCAAAGTCAGAAGCAGATTCGAGTTTGAGATGATCGATGAGCACATCGAGGTCGTTTACCCGGCCGAGCGCCACATAGGGCGCAAAGGATGCGCAAAGTTCGTCGAGACGGCCAAAGAGCGTATCGGCCTTAGCGTAGACCTGTTGCAATGCATCGGCATTGCGATCTGCCATCTTGACAAAAAGACCCCGCGTCGCACCGAAACCTGCAAAGCTGGCGGGAATGGCAATGAATTTCTTCATCTTGCGAAAGTAGGAGGCGCGAAGCTCCTCGATGGCCGGTCGGAACTGTGGCGCGCGAGTGGCGTTGGAAAAGACAATCTCCGCCTTAATCTCCCCAAGATTTTCATTCAAAGTCTCCAGCCCAGTGCGGTAGGAGGCCTCGAGGGCTTTGTAGACCTGGTGATCCCAATGTTGCTTCCACGCGCGCATGCGTTTAGGCGGATACGATGCCTCCATGCGGTTCATGAGCGTCGTCATTTTCGCCCATTGCTGGCGCCAGCGTTCGCCGTGGCGCAAGAGGTCAATATCCATGAGCTGAACGGCCTGATGGCCGAGAACTTGATGCGATTTTTGCAGCTGGCGATTCTCGTGCGTGAGCTTGTCTGCGGCGCGTCGGAGCTGGTTCACGTAGGCACGACACGCAGAGGGATCACTGCGAGCGTCCCATGCGGTCTTGTTTTCTGTGATTTGAGTTTCGAACTCGACAAGAGCGTCGAGAAGCATGGCCTTTTGCGACGGAATGATCTGCGTCTCCATTGAGTTGAAAAGCGTCGCTGTCTTTTGCAGCATGACGCCATGGTGGTAGACCTGCTCGGCGCGCTTCGCCGTGTCGCGGATATGGCCAGGGACCTTGAAGCCGAGTTCGCTGAACTGGCGCACCTCACGAAGGAGCGTGACAAGGCGTTCCGAGAAATTGACGCAGACCAGGCCGTCCACGTCGATTTCCAGCAGCTGGCCCGAGAGCCCGAGGTCGGCACCGTCGTCCTCCACGTCCATGCACCAGTCGCGAAAAAGATCCGCTTGCCAGGCCTCGATGCGGCCCGCGAGCGACCGCGCGTTGTCGAGGACACGCTCACTTGCGGCCATGTCCTCAAAGAGCTCCCGCAGGTGGTCGCTCATGCCATCCACGGCGCGGAGGAGCTGCTTTGCCCACAGTACGCCGGCGAGTGTCGGCGATGCATTGGCCTTGCTCGCAGGCGGAGAACCCGACCGTGCATCAAACTCAGCTTCCATTTCCTCGAGCGTGCGAGCAATGCTCGCCACGGCGGTCTCTCGCTCACTGACCAGCATGGCGCGCAGGTTTGGCCGCGTCATGACCGACTTGTACTGCACGAGGAGGTTCACAGTACGATCTGCGCCGAGGTTGGCAAGGCGGCTGCGCAGTTTGGCTGCCACGCTCTTTTCCTGGCGTGCGAAGCGGGCCTCGAAGCGCACGAGCGTGGCATTCCACGCCTTTTCTGACGCAAAAAGGCTTGCGCCTTGTTCGCTCTCTTTGACAGTCTCGTCGGATTCAGGGTCGGCATCTTTCTCCTCGGAGAAGTCGCTGTCGCCAGCAAGAAGCCTGTGAAGTTCTGCTTGCGTCGCGCGAATGCGGGCAACGTCTTCAAGTCGCTGAAGCGTCTGCTGCGTTGCGTCGAGAGCATCGCTGGCGTCGAGGGCGAGATCGCGGACCACAGCGATCCATTGATTTCCGAGTCGAACTTTATCTTGCAGAGCATGCCGCGAGAGTCCCCATACGCCGCCTTCTGCTGCGAGAGTCCCTGAGCCAAAGATGTGGCGGGACTCGAGCACATGCACAAGGGCTCGCAGACGCTGTGTCGGGTACGCGCGTTCACTCTCGGCAAGTTCTGGGAGAACTGTGGCAGCCACTTCGACGAGGTCCTCCGTTGAGGTTTCCGCAGCGTCTACAAGTTGACGAATCAGAGCTGCCACAGCTTTGCCCTTGCGCTGGTGCTCAAAGTGCGTGAGCTCCTCATTGAGTCCGATGACTCCATCGTGGGATACCACTTCGCGAAGATCCTCGTCGAGACGGTCGACCATTTGCCGGGCAGGTCCTCCAGCTGCTGGTCCGTAGACCTCGTGCAGACAGTAGTAGAGGTCTTCGAGGGAGCATCCGCTCGTAGCAATGAGGTCGCGACCAACATTGGTTACAGCGCCGCAATTTTTCTTGACGAATCCCGCATAACGCACCTTGCCACTTTCGCGCAGAGTTTCCTCTACGCGCGTGGTCGCGCAAAGCTTGCCAGTGGTTTCGTCCACGCTAACGAGCAAACTTCGGATCTCGGCATCCTCCAGGAACCTGCTAATTGTGCGGAGAGCGTCTTCGTCGGCCAGGTTTTCTTCTCGGGCGCTCTCGCCCAGAAGGCCGGCAGCGCACAACACCACCTGAGTCTCCATAATGGTTGATGGCCAGGTCAGCCAGGCCAGGGTTTCGAATCACTGGGGTTTTCGCTCTCGCCAGGTCTCGCGAGCTCGCGCGAGCTCGTGCGAGAGACTTTCCACGTTTTGATTTGTTGCTCGAGTGAGCACTACTCTGTCTCTGCAGCGCACGTACGTGCATATACGTACATGTATGATGTTGTCTTGATCGAGAAGGAGGGAGCTAGCAGGCTAGCTAGGCGCCCTCGACAAGATGACCGTTTCGTTTGTGGTCTAATAACCCGTTAGGCCCTTTAATTCTCCAAAAAACAGTTTTCTCTCATTCCCAGGCCTACTCGCTCACAGTCAATCAGGTCTATAGGTAGGCCCTAGCTTTTACGAGGGAGATTGTCTTTATTTTGTTGTTGTTGTGGACTGGATCTCTTGACCACGTCGCCTACTTGTGATTGATGAAATAAAGCAAGAGGGAAAAGGAGGGAGGGAAGCAGGAGACCAAGGCGTGCGATCATGCAATGTCACTTTGTTTTCTCCTACTCTCTTCGATTCTGTCTGTCCGGCGAATGCGATGACGAGGACGGCATCTCAAATTCTTTGTAGGCCTACAAGGGAGCTCGATCCAAGACCAAAGTCACAGACAGCCTCATCCTATTTACCAAGTCCCAAGGACTCCTTCGCCCAGTCGGAGAACCAATCCTGCAGCTCCTCTTCCCGTCGATCCACAGCCGCTCACCTTCCTCTTTCCACCACCCTGTATCCATCACCCATACGTCGCCGTCCATGCCTTGATTCACTCGCACTCTCTCTCTCTCATTGACACCTGCGTTGCAAGGCCCCCATCCCAATGCCGGAAAGAAAAAATCCATTCTTGGGCGCGGACACCAGAGCCGGCGCAATGCGCTCGGTCGCGGGCAGGCAGTAGCAGAGCGGTAGCGGGTCCTAGCGGCCGGCGGCCGTCGCCCCTCTCTCTCTCTCTACTACTATCTTGGCGCGGCGGCGGCTCGCAGACTGGGAGCACGCGACCCTTGGGCCCGCCCCCGAGCCGCCCCCGCGCCGCGCCCGAGACCCGCGCAGGATGGCGGGGTACAACCCGTACGCGCAGGCGGACGCCGGGCGCGAGATCTACCAGCAGGCCATCGGCGCGCCGGTGCCCGCGCCGACGTTCCAGCCGGTGTACGGGGCGCCGCCGGCGCCCATGGCGCACCCGTACCAGCCCACCTACGGCGCGCAGCCGCCTTCGCCCCGACACCACCACGCGCCGCAGTACACGTACGCGCCGCCGCCGGCTCTGCCGCGCTCGCCGCCGCCGCCCCACCGCAAGGCGTACGGGCCGCAGCCGGGCTACGCGCCGCCGCCGCCGGCCCAGCCGGTCTACGTCCACCAGCAGGGGGGCTACGCCCCGCTGCCGCACGTCCACACCGTGGTCGTGTCGGGCGGCAGTCCGCACAAGGTAAGTTTCTTCGCCTCGCCCTGACGCTCTCCTGTTGCGATCAGGCTTGCTTGGCAGCGCTTGGGAAGGACCTCGAGTTGTAGCTCACGCAGGACGTCATGGATATGCTTTCTTTTCACAGGCACCAAAGGGGTACAAGCACAAGGGGTACAAGCACAAGGGGTACAAGCATAAAGGATACAAGATGAAGTTTGGCAAGTTTGGCAAGTTCTTCAAGTAGACTCAGCGGCGAGGTCTTGCTCAATGTGATATGAAAAGAGCAATTGTGGATAAGAAAATAAAAAGAAGATAAAAACAATTTCTTCGCCCAAGCGCGCCGCAACAGTTACGCCCGTCAGACTTCCTTGCTGGATCAACCCTAGAGCCTGTGAGCGATGCTCAGGATTTACATGTTAGTCGACCTTGATCTTGCGTGGACCCAGTCCAAGGGTGACACGGACGAGAAGTCGCGCAGGGCGGACAATTGTCTCAGTCGTGGCAGGAAAGAGACGCGCCAAGACGAGCACCAGACAGAGTGTGGCGTGCAAGTTGGCTTTAAAAAGTGGTGTGGCGTCACGGAAATTGTGGTAGATGAGGACGACGTAAAAGGCACTTTCCATCGTCCAAGGTGCGCCATCGTCAAGTGGACGCAGTCCCTTGCTCATGGGCAGAAAGGCGCCGCCGCTGCCTCCGATTGTCCCGCAAATCACCGGGCCAAGCCAGTCTGCCCCCGTTGGCGCAAGCGCAAGCTGAGCCTTGGTGTACCACGAGAAGAGAACCCAGCATCGGAAAATCTCGTACCCAACGTCAACAAGCAGTTCCACCACCCAGGTGTTCACGAGTCGGCGCCAGGCTGCGCCAAAGAACATATTATGGTACAAGATCCACGCGAGCACCATTGCGCTCACGAGCTTGGGATTTGCGATCGGGGGCGCCGGGACGCCAAGAAGCGCAGGATTGATCAGACTTCCACCGTATCCGGCCATGCACGCCACAACGATCGACTGCACAAACCTTTCCTTGTGCAGTTCGAGTGACATGGCGGCTGCCGTTTTCTTCACAACGCATACGCAGTACAATCCCAGCAGGAGCTCCCAATACAGCTCGGGCGGCGCTGGCAGCGCCTCCAGCCAAGGTCTCGACCCGGGCACCAATTCCTCGCACGCGTGGCCGTCTTTCAGGCCCCCGAAATCGCCAGCTGCGGTCCACGCGCGCAGAGCCTGCACCCCGCACGCCTCTGCCGCTATCGCCTCGCCCATTGCTGTTCCCGTCCGCGCGTCGCCGCGCCCACCTCCTCGTTCGCCTCCTGCTCGAGGTTTTGCACGTCGTCTTGTGCTGCACGCTTTCACCGGCCAAACCCTGGCGCTCCTCGCGGGGGGCACGATGCACGTTTTCGACCCCCATACCTTCAACCCGCTAGGCACCTAAGCAGGCCGTGCACCTTCCGGCAAAACCACGCTTTCCTACCGTGCCCCTGCGGTTTCGCCGGCGCGGCGCCCCTTTTCACCCGCAAACCTCCTAAGCCCGGGCGCGGCCACCCGCGCCGCCCTCGCCGCCGCCGCCGCTCTGCGCGCGCGCCCCGCGGCC